>WOUI01000097.1:0-101492 GCA_012184565.1 Aspergillus floridensis
GCGCGTCAGAGTGAAGTCGCAGTCAATATGCTCCTCCTCAATCAACTTCTTCATCGCGTGGAGGTGGGAGAGGAGCGCGTCAGAGTGAAGTCGCAGTCAATATGCTCCTCCTCAATCAACTTCTTCATCGCGTGGAGGTGGGAGATCTCGAACTCCGCGATCTCTGCGCCCGCGCGGACGCCCGCCCGATCGATGTACGTCGGAATGTGGCCGTAGAGGTCCGGGCGGAGGTGTCCTCCATTGCGGCCGGTCGCACCGGAGCAGGCCCCTCGCGCTTCCAGAATGGTGATTGACTTGATGGCGTCCCCATGGTCACGAAGCAGGTGGTACGCGGTGCTCGTGCCAGCGTACCCGGCCCCAATGATCACCACCTCCGACTGCTCGGGTAGTTGTTCAGTGGACCGAAAGTTGTGTAATTCATGGGGCTGATTCTGCCAGAAGCACTCTCCTGGATTGGAGCCTGGAAAGCAAGTGGAAGTCGCCATGTTTAGGAGAAAGGTCGAGGGTGTAGGTTGATGGGCGTAGAGTTGCGGTGTTGAAGTTCAGTTATCGCGCGCTCCGTTTTAAGGAGTCGGCGATAACAGCCGAGGCTTATTGTTCTATCGTTTTATCGTTTGTATTGTTTGGTGTGCTTATCGCGTCGATTATCTTATCGGTCACTGTTAGCGGGGGCCAGCCCAGCGTGGTTGAGCTATCTTTATTGATAAGACTCATAACAACCCTTATCAAAACTACTTAAAAATTAACTGTTTCTTCTTCTTTTTATATTAGGATTATCAGGGGATTCAGATGCCGAAGGCTCTTACATTGAGATTCTTTAATTAAGATTTTCTTTCTTATCTTTTTATTAGGATTTACTAGAGATTTGTAAGTTCTTATATCTAGTATACGTAAAGCATATCCAAAGGATATGTCTAGGAGTTACTTGTGATATACGCGAATGACGTACTCTTTTATAGCTTAATGTAGGTCAAAATGCTGAAAAAGCACTCACCGCCCTCGGGGCAGAATTTTGGACCACGCCGAGCTGGGCGCCCGCACTGTCAGTCGATCGGTCGGTCGCTTCCTCCTTCACACGCACACACACAGACGGCGGGCCGTCCCGAATAGGTAATTGGAGCCGGACCTAATCATGTGATAAGGGTCTAACAAATACACACCACAACATCAGCAGGTCACAGACAGTCGACCCTCACCATGCTAACTAGCTTCATCTTCATGGATCAACAAGAGAATTCTGATTCCCAATGCGGGGTATTGGGCATCAGTGTGCACAATACAAAATGGCCACACTCTTGCTCTCTCTCCTTTCTGTGAATCATGGCCTCTATTTCGCTCACGCAATCTCCTGCCACTATGGATGTTTCCGCCCCCTCGGCGAAGAAGCCGCCTTACCAACAGGCCAGCGAAAAGCATGATGGGGACCTTGAGGCCACCGCACCCGGCCACCTCGACGAGGCTCGTGATTTCCATCAAGGACTGCACCAGCGTCACATTCAGATGATTGCTCTGGCCGGGACGATAGGCACTGGGTTGTTTTTGAGTTCAGGACGGGCAATTGCCCACGCAGGACCGCTGGGAGCTTTTCTGGCATACACGATCATCGGTGGGGCGGTGTTCAGCGTGGTGGCGGCGGTGGGCGAGATGGGTAGTCTCGTTCCCCTCCAAGGTGGAGTTATTCGCTATGCTGAGTTGTTCGTGGACCCAGCCCTCTCCTTCGCCAATGGGTGGAACCAAGTCTATTCCTATCTCGTCTCCATCCCATCCGAGATTGTTGCTGCCGCCGTGGTCATTGAATTCTGGACCACAATCAACAATGCTGTCTGGATCACCGTGTTTGGTCTTCTCATGTTGCTCACAGCCTTGGTGTTTGTGCGCTTCTACGGCGAGCTTGAATTTTGCTTCTCCATCCTCAAGATGATGCTGGTCATTGGAATCAACCTCATGGCCCTGGTGATTACTTGCGGTGGAGGCCCCAATCGAACCAGCATTGGATTTCGCTATTGGCGCGACCCGGGTCCGTTTGTGCAATACCTCGGCATCGGAGGCTCTCTGGGGCGCTTCCTGGGATTCTGGACAGCACTGAACAGTGCTTTGTATTCCTACAGCGGAATCGAAAACATTACCATCGCAGCCGCGGAAACGCGTTCTCCCCGTCATGCCATTCCCATGGCCGCTCGTCGCATCTTTGTCCGGATTCTACTTTTCTACGTCTTGACCATTTTCATGATCGGGCTAGTCGTCCCTTCCGACGACCCAAACCTTCTGGGGTCCTCGGGGACAGCGTCTGAGTCCCCGTTCGTTATTGCAGCTCGGAACGCCGGAATCAAAGTCGTCCCATCCATTATCAATGCTGTCGTACTCACCTCCGCCTGGTCCTCCGGCAACTCGAACATGCTGGGCGGTTCGCGCATTATGTATGCAATGGCGGCCGAAGGCCACGCACCCCAGTGCTTCAAGAGTATGAACCGATTCGGTATTCCGTATGTGGCCGTGACAATTCTGGGAGTTTTCATGGCGTTGGGCTATATGACGCTGTCGAATTCGGCCAGTACCGTCTTCACCTGGTTACAGGACATCGTCTCGATTTCCACCCTGGTCAATTGGGGATGTATCTGCATCGTGTACCTGCGCTTTCTCTACGCATGCAAAAGACAGGGCATTGATCGGCACAAGGAGCTGCCCTGGGCTGCTCCTTTTCAGCCATGGGGTACCTGGTTTGCGCTGGGGCTTTTCAGCCTTCTGTTCCTGACTGGTGGGTATAAGACTTTCATCCACGGCCAGTGGTCCACGGAGACATTCATTTCCTCGTACTTGAATGTCCCCATTATTTTTGCGCTGTATTTCGGCTACAAGTTTTGGGCCAAGAGCAAGGTCATTGGGTTGGAGGATGTGCCAATTCGGCCGTTCATCGAGCGTTATCAGGCCAACCCCGATCCTGAGCCGGAACCCAAGCGCGGGCTTAGACGGTTGAACTTTCTGTGGGGATGATGCCACTTGATGGTTGTGATTTGGTGGAGTAATAGTGTGTCTGTATTCTAGAAACTTATCTGGCGTGTTATTTAGATAGCTAATGTCAAAATCAATCTCTATCATCTTCTTTTATCTTTTAGATGACTGGACCTTCCGTGTCTTACCACTGTATAATTTACTTCCAGTTTCTCCTCTTAGTTGCCGAAAAGGGGAATACTGAAGTAGCAGTAGTCCGGCCTGTCTTATCTAGCACTGACCGTGTGAAGCATAGACTGCAAGATAAGCCGTCAATTACCGCCGAGCTTATCGAGATTATCGAGCGCTCCGCATATACCCCCCATATCTTCCTATCGCGGGTCGATATACGGTCGTGGGGGCCATGTCGACTAACGCTCCCTAAGCAAATTAGCTGCATGCGATAAATTGCCCGGCCGTGTGTCAGACGCGACTAAGATTTCCCCGCACGGCCGTCAGCCGGTATCGGCTAGCGATAAGACCGAAAAGCAACTGCGACCTCATCTCTACCCCTCCTGATGTTCTTCCCTCTCCTAATTCATTATCACTAAACAGCCTCAACCCTATTCCTCCCCAGCCAGCACAACCCAACCAACAACACCACACCACACCCGCACGCACGCAAAAAAAAAAATGACCAGCAAGAATGTCGTCTTCGACGTAGTCGGCACCTGCGTCTCCTTCAGCGCCTTCTACGAGACGATCCAGCAAACCCTGGGCCCGCAACTGGCCGCGCACAACCTCACGGCCCAGACCCTGGGCTTCACGTGGATGACCAACGCGGAGCTGCAGTTCACCTTCCTGTCCATCTCCGAGAGCTACAAGCCCTACAAGCAGGTGCTGACGGAGCTCTTCTACCAGACGCTGTTCATGATCGGCGTCGCCAACCCGACGGCCTTCGCGACCCCGGCGCAGCGCGACGCCTGCGTCGAGGGCTACAGCGCGCTGGCCCTGCGGCCCGGCCTCGCCGAGTGCTTCGCCACCCTCCGCGCCGCAGGGTTCACGGTCTGGTGCCTGACGACGGGGGACACGCAGCGCGTGCGCGGGTACTTCCTGCGGGGCGGCGTCGACATGCCCGCCGAGAACTTTCTGAGCTGCGACACGGCGGGCGTGGCCAAGCCGGCGCTCCGGGCGTATCGGCCCGCGCTGGAGGCCTTGGGGTATGCTGGGGGTGAGGAGAAGCCGTGGTTCGCGGCGGCCCATCTGTGGGATGTGGCGGCGGCGACCAAGGCCGGGTTCCGCGGCGCGTATTGTACGGTATACGAGGGGGAGCCGTGTTATCGGGTCTTTGAGGCCGGGTTGGATGTTACGGCGGAGGATTTGGTCGGGATGGCGGAGGGGATTGTGCGGGCGACGGAGGGGAGGGATGAGTAAGGGGTTTTGGTTGGTGGCAGGAGAGGAGGTTTGGGGTCTAGGGGGGTCATAGATCTTAGATATCATTTTAATTTCTTTTGTTGTTGTTTTTGGGTCTGTGTATAGAGCATCATGAAGAGTATAAGGATATTACCCGTTGAACTATTTTTCTAGTGGTTTGTTACAACATGAGAGTGCTCGAGGCAGCGGATTGCCGACACGCGACAAGGCTTGTTGCCCGCCAGGTGGTGTGGTGGCCGTGAGATCTGTGGCTGATAGTATTCACGTGACTAGTGCAAGATGACATAATTCAGGGGTCTGACGATTGTCGCCGTGTGATTGGCGTTCCAAGCTTCAGCGTTTTGCTCCAGTGCTGATGCTGGTGCATGGCAAGCAGCTTCATATCTTCTGTCAATCCGTTCACTGGAGCCTTTATGACTTCAGACAAATCCAGTTACCGGAGCCTCCACAATTCAGCACCCCAGATCATGGATGATGACGCCACGCTCACCCACCGCATGGTGAGCGTGGGCTACGATGGCAGAGACGGGCAAGCATACGTGACCACCGCCTGCAAGGGTCGCCGATGCGTCGTGCGGATCTCCGAGGACTACTTCTACAAATCGCCGATCACGCTGGAGACGTACACGGAGGTAACACGGACGATGTTTGATGCAGACGAGGACCGCGTCACGTGTGACCACGCGACGGACCAGCTGTACAGGTGGGCGCTGCGGCCCTTCGAGGGCTGGATGCAGCGGCTGGAGCAGCCGACCTACGAGGGCCCGTTCCCGACGCTGGCGCACTACCTGGACCCGCCGGAGCACCGGTGGAAGCTGTACGTGGTCCGAAGAGGTACCCGAGCCCTTCCTGGACTACGACGTGCCGCCACGGCGGGATCAGCAGCTGGGCGTGTCGCTGCCGCGCTACGAGCTGCACCCCGGCTGGTTGCTGTTCAAGCCGGAAGATATTCTGGCTTCTCCAGCGGACGATGACGAGGAAGAGCTTGAAAAGCCCCCCACGATGGTCTGGCCGCGCAGCCGCACCGTGGCTGGCGATATGCCCATGTGCCACTTCAAGCCCTTGCAGTGCTGGCGGTGGCAGCACGCTGTGCGCGAGATGGAAACGTATAAGGCCTTACACGAGGTCGAGGACTTCGACGCTCTGCGCGTGCCGTGGGTTTGTGACCTGGTGACCGGGGACAGAAAGGGTTCGTACCTCGGGCTACTCATCTCGTATGTGGAGAACGCGGGGACGCTGGAGTCGCTCGTCGGACCGGAGATGCCGCTGGAATATCGGCGGGATTTTTTGGTCCAGCTGACAGAGACGCTGGATCTTCTGCACGAGCTGGGGTTGACGTGGGGTGATGCGCGGCCGTCAAATGTATTGATTGATCCTAACGATGGCGTGTGGGTTGTGGACTTTGGCGGCGCGCATGATGAACCGCGTATTGGCGATTGGGTCAGCAAAAGACATCTGCACACGCAATTAGGGGACCGCGAAGGCTTGTACAACATTACGCGCATGTTGATGGACGGCATAGTAGATATGCCGTCCATGCCGTTGGATGATGGTACAAGCACCGAGGAAGAAGTGGATGATGATGACGAAGAAGAAGAAGAGGAGGAAGAGGAGGAGGAGGAGGAGGAGGAGGAGGAGGAGGAGGAGGAGGAGGAAGAAGAAGTAGAAGAAGTAGAAGGTCATGACCATGAAGAAGGACTAAAAGACTTGGAAGGAATGATGAGGATCGGAAACTTAGAACAATTGGATGGATCATTTGAAATCAGTGAATTGGAAGACGACAACCACTTACTTCGGAGAACATGTGACCATCACCCGGGTGTTGATTAACACTCGGTCCCGAAACCATCTTCTCGTTCCTCTTCTACTTCCATCTCCTGTCAACATGTACATACTATTTCACATTTACAACTAGATACCCCTCAAGTCAGTCCACATGCGATGTCGCATCATTTCTCAGGAGCAGCATCTCGAAGTACAGTATCCTCAGCTGCAAGACCACACCAACCCCAGCAAGCATCCCACAACTTTGTTTGTACGTCTGGATTTATACTAACAGCCGCAGGGATGTCTTCTTTTTGACCCATATAGTAACCCCTCTTTCCGTGAAAAGACGAATCAACACTCAAAGCAACTAGATCACGTCCCGCATCCTCTGTGGTCCGAAACATCGTGGTGACGTGTTTTAGAACAGGCATGAGAAAGTTGATCACCGCGAAGATCCTTTGAGTGGACCTTTTCTGCTGAGCCTGCGATCTCGCACTCGGCAGACCACCCGAATCCATCGCGATCGCCGTGATGCTTGATAACCTATCATCCTGTCAAACGTCAGCCAACTCGTCTAGTGCACCTCCGGGCAACAGTGAGCATACCCTCTTCAATCTGCGATTGAGATCGTTCGCCAACGTGACATTAGCCAGCTTGGCCGTGGCATATCGCTGAAAGCCCCTATCGTGCACGAGGGCAGGGGGATCAGGCCCCGGTCTGAGCAACTCCTCCAAATCAACCGGAAACTGCGATCGAAGCGAACACAATAGGTTTGATTTCTCTGCGTAGTGTGTGATAGAGCCCAGCATGACAATGCGGCCGGAAGTGAGGTCCATACTTCCCAGAAGCTTCAGAATCAACAAGTAGTGCGCGAGGTGGCACACCTGGAAGGTGGCTTCATAACCATCGGCGGTCAATTTCTGTCCTCCTTCGAAGGAAAGAGAGGCCGCGTTGCAAACGATGGGTGAGATGCGAGGGAGTGCCCCAGAGGCAATCAGACGAGAGAGCTTGTTTGCGAAGGAGCGCACGTTGGCCAGCTTGCCGAGGTCGAGGGTCTCGAGATGAAATTTTGCTTTTGGAAATCTTGCAGCCAGTGCTAGAAGACTTTTGGTATTGAGATCTTCTTCTGGGGATGGGTTGCGGACGGTTGCAAGCAACGTTTTTTGGGGGTGAGTTTCGAAGAAGGCTTGAACAAAGCCCAAGGCTAGAGAGCCGTTGGCGCCGGTGAGGACCACTGTTCCTTCCATCGCTATAGTTTCGAGGTAACCGACAGGGACCTTAAGGTCTCATTCCAAGGTAACTATGGCATGACTGGTTCTTTTTATACCTCTCGACCTTGAACTTCCCACCCTCTGTGCACCCTTCACAGTTCGTACCACATTACCCTATGGTAGTCATTACTAGTCTACATGTAGTAAGCGCCTGTCTTGGCCATAAGATCATGGTAGCTGCAGGGCATCACTCATGCTGACTCATGCGTCGAGGCCATGTCAAACTTTTGAAAACAAAATCATATGAGAAGGGCATTCACAAAAGAAGCCGGAGTAAACATAAATTCCGCAGCCAGCTACCAATTTATCTATCCGAGCGCGTACATGGTAGAGCGCTAGGCTATTTCGAGCATGCGCAGGTCTTGGCCCAGGCATGCACCAAGAAGCTTTGTCAGCCATCCCATGGCCTCCTGCTTCAACTTCCTTCAGGGAATCACCGAACTCCTTAACCTTCCCTGGGCTGAAGTGAGAAAGATTGTCCTTACCCAGATGGCGCACCGAGAAGTACCATTTATCATTAGTACATCCCAGCCGACAAAGGCGACCGAGTCGCAGCGGAGAATCGCTCTGTCGCACGCCGCTCGCTCAGCGCATGCCAAGGCCAGGCGCCTGCGGACGCTTCAATATCAGGCACAAAAGAGACATGAACGCCATGCAAGGCTCTCACAAGAAACTCCAGACCTTCCCATCACTGGACTGGAAACATTCCTTTCAGCAGGCAGGACAGACCCCTTCATGAGTTTCGCAAGGACCTTATCCCCTACCGAACAATTTCTTTTCGATCATTGTATGTGTCCATTCGCAGAGCTCTATATGTTATCTTGCTGACCCTGAATGTGTGCGACTCACAGACGTCACAGTGATCATACCTCTCATGCGCTGCAACGAGACGCAGGTGCTCTTCTCGCAGCGCATGAATAGTATCTGGGTCCCTGTCGCGATCACCGAATCCAGCCTTCTTGACATTGTGCTTCTCACCTCGAGTCGACATTTGTCGTGTTGTTACACGCAAGAGCAGCAGGAGAAGCAGCGCTTCTTCACGCAAGTGACACTCCAGTACAAGTCGCGAAGTCTGCGGTCACTGAGACGCGCTATTTCGGCCGAGGTGCCGGCTTTGGATGATGCGACGGTCGCGAAGGCAATCATGCTCGCTTATGATGAGGCACGTTCCACTCGTGACTGGCGCAGAGCACTCAGCTAACAGTCAATAGCTATATGTTCACAATACAATCATGCTGAAGCATCATATTGACGGGGCTGTCAAGATGGTCGCTCTGAAAGGTGGGCCCCAGACCTTGGGCTTAGAGGGACTTCTCGAACACTTTCTTTCCAACCTTATTATCAAAATGAGAGGTGACCTAGGGGCTTATGTCACGACTCCCTGGGATGTGTGCTGAATTTTACCTTGTTTGGGGATGTGTTTGACGCGCCGCGGCCGATTCACTGAAATGAGCTATATTATCGACGAGTGTCTCGATGGAACAAATCTTTTCGGTATCAGCGATCTCGAATGCCCATTTCCGCAAATCACCTTGTCACTTTCATGGATTCTCCCAAATCTTGCTCGAACCTCCGGCAGTGGTCACCATCTCCTCCATGGAGTATGACGGGTGACCGCCCAATCTGCCACACAGCTTTCAATGGAAGAGCAGGCGGTCGCTGTTAAACCGAGGCAAGGCGCCGCGGTTAGCCGTGGCTTTTTTGTTTGTTGCGATGACGTACCCAGTTATCGCCCGCGGCCTTACGCCCACTTTCCGAGCAGGACGAAAACCGATACTCCGGGCATTCAACTCGTCACATACTGGGAGGCAGGAAGTGCGACATGCGTTTCTATCGTTAGACTCAGTCTCATACCGCCCGAAGATTGTCCGACCGTTACATCTGTCCTCCGTTTGGCCCGCTACATTGAACAATCTAAGAGGGAGACTTGTTGATACGAAAGACCGTCAATCAACTCACGAGTGACGAACGTCAAGCCACATTGAAATCCATGCACAGATTTTTGATTGTATCATATCAGAAGCAGAGATAAATTCAAATGATCGATTATCCACAGTCGCCTAATCTTTATACACGCTGCTCAAAATCTTTCGAATATATACATCTTTCCAGCGGTTCCCCTCTCCAAGTCCTACACCCAAATCCACCACTAGATTAAGCAGCCTTGACCTTCAGGTAGGCAGCCATGTACTCAGAGCTGTGAGCCCCGTACCAGTAGACGGTCTTCTCCTCGACATCGCCGTACCCATCAACGGCAAACCAGGCCTTGTCGCCGTGGGTCAGCTGGCCGTCCTCGTTGACCGCGAAGCCGGTCATGTTGGCGCCCTCGGGCATGTTGCCGGAGTGGGGGATAGTGAACTGCACGGCGGAGACGGAGTTCTCGACGATGTACAGGTTCTGGAAGGCGGTGGGGACGGCACCGTCGGCGAGATAGGTGAGGGCACCGGCGGAGTTGGAGGTCACTGCATAGGTGGTCAGGACAGTTGTTCCAAGGAAGGAAGATAGGGGCAAGCAACTCACGGACGACGGGGACTTGGTCGTCGGAGGTGGCGTTGCCGATGTAGAGATACTCTGCTATGTGTTAGAATTCTGTAGCAATGAGCTGTGGTAGGTAGGTCGCTGGGGAACACGTACGGCCATCAGTGAGGACGGCGCTGTTGTCGTCGGCGACGAGAGTGAAGCGCTCGGGCAGAGACGCGGCAGAGGCGCTGATGGCGCTGGCGAGAGCAGCAACGGTAGCAATGGAGAACTTCATTTTGGTTGGAACGAAAATCTGATTGTTTTTGGTTGGACTGAGTTAAGAGGAGATTGTCACTTGAAGGAGCGGTTGTTGTTGTTGTTGTTGTTGTTGTTGTTGTTGTAATTTTCACTTTTCAGATCCCCAGCAGCAACAGCTGGCTTTATATGTCCGATGCTCCCTGAACAGCATCCAGCATCATGATTCCATCACCCAAGAAATTTGACATCATCGGTCTTAATTATCAGACCACGGAATTAGGGGCACAGCGGGTCCCGTTGAGACATTGTTTCAGAGCGCCGTTGGGTGCGCTGTACTGTGCACTGCAGTAATGCAGGCTAATGTCTCCATCGCGATGTGTCAACAACCTCGTACCGTGGAACCCACGGAAGGTAAACCACGATATGCTGTATCGAAACAAGATCAATCACGTTCGCCCCAACTCAAATTCCCCCCGTTGTGAGCGACGGCGTCGGGGGTTTGGGGGACGGTCAATTTCCGAATAGCAACTTTTCTGGAATTATTTTTCTTGGGCTGCGATTGTCCGGCGGCAGGGGTCTTCTCCACTTGGTGGGATGATCGGCGGTGTTGGCGCGCGGGGATGCTGGTTGACACTAGTCTAGTAGTCTAAATTTGGGGTAGGGCGGACGACTGTTCTGAGTATGTATAAGTATTTGTGACTCAGTGCTTGGTTCTGGTAGCTCGTGGGGCCAGGGGAGCTAGACTGATCATCAATTATGCTTAGTCGAGGTTATTGTTTGAGTTTACTCGAGTACACGGCGACGGGGAAGATCGTCCGAGACACGGCTCAGAACAAAAGACAGGTAGCGAAGATCTGCAGGTAGGCAACTTGAATTGAGACATTTCAAAATAGTAATTGTGTTGACCATGTTTGCGGACAGGGTGTCAGACTCTGTCTTGTAGCAGGGTGCTACTCATTTCTTCAAGTAGCATGCTATATGTTGGCAGATGGCGGTCTTCTCAGACACCCTTATACGCCAGTCTATACATTGGTCAAGATCTTCGTCTTCCGTTTCTCCGTGGTACCCCTGCTGATATGCACGTAGATTGGACATAACCCCTGATTGACACTCTGTCAGCTTGACAAGTACTAGAGATTTCCGCGTAAGTACTCGCAACTCTCCTCTCCGATGAGTAGAAACACTGGAAGAGTAAAAGAGCTTTGCTTTACTAAGCAAAGCCCACTCTGCTCGGCCTACTACCAAAAGCCCGAGGTCATATCCTGCCCTTGTAATCGAAATGGTAAAGTTATCCCTCTTTTTGGAAGAAACTTGCAAACGATGCGCAGCGCTATCATTGTCATAAAAGTCATAAAACCCAGCACCTGCTTTTTCGTCATCTCACCAATGCATCGACCGGCCCTCGGTCTCATTGCAGCCCATCCCACATTGTTTTCTCCTTCCCTATCGCTGCCTTATCATTCGAAACCACTTCTCAAGACATTTACCATGACACCCCTCGCAAACAGATCCCAGCCACGCACTTATTCCCATAGCAACAATCCGCATCACCGCGACAGACCCCCATATCTTCCTGACAGTACGGCCAGTTGGGATCGGTATTCCGACAGTGGCTGGCAGCACAGTACCCGGAGCAGCAGCTGAGTCCGCTTCCGAAGGAGCATACCTCTTTTGTCCCCGGGTGTTAGAATTAGCCGCTGAGCTGTCGAGACTGAAGAAAAGAGACAGGGATTGGGATTGCGGTTGGACTCACCGTAAACGCCTAGGCAAGTTGGCTTTGGCACGCAGGTGACGGTGGTTGTATAGGAGGCGGTCGGGGTGAAGAAGACGGCGGTTGTGCAAGTTTGGGACTCTGGGCAGGAGGGAAAGGTCCCGCAGGGGGTTGGAGGTGTGGCCGTTGTGGATGGTGGCGGTGGTGGGGCGGTGATTGTAGCGAATGTAGTTGTCTGAGTTTCTGTTCGTCTTGTTAGTATTCAGAGCGAGATAAAGGAGGTCAATGCTTGAGAACGGAAGAACACACTGCCAAGAGCCAGAAACAAAAAGAGAGCAAAGAGGTAAAACATGGTAATCTTGATGGAGTGAATCGAGCTGATCATGTTGGATCCTTGCTCTGGAAACAGAAGCAAAAGATCAAGTGGTGCAGAGTCCTGTTCTTATATACTTGCAGTCGGGGTTGCACTGCATCTCGGAGGAAACGCGAGGGAGGGCGATCAGATGCAGAGGCGGATGCACCGGTGTGTACTGTGACCGGGCGGGATACGAGGGAATCGTATGCGATTGAAACATGTCGCGCTAGTTGTATGGGCGGATGGAGAGTCTTGGACATCGTAAGTTTGTTCGCCAAGTACGGAGTGATTGGAGCGCTGGGAATCGAAAATTGGCGATAGGCTCTCTCCGCGGAGGAAGATCGACGGCGCATGAACGAGGACTGAGACACACTCCCACACGTGATGCTATTTATACTCCACATTTCCAGTCCAGTTTCTTTCACCGGGTCACGCTGCGAGCTATCAAGCTGAGTTTTATCGTGCGGTCGCTTGGCTTGCACTTTGCTGCGAGGGGGTCAATTTCAACGTCATCAATGCGAGGACGCGAGGTCCTTGCAGGACGACAACGCAAGCCCAAAGAGACGTTCGACCGGCTGTTTGTGACAGTAGTGAGACCGGAGCCATGGGTACTTCTAGTAGATATGTTAGCAGAGATATCATTGTGTTTGATGCCTTGATGAAACAAATGAGGTGGGTCGAGCTCATTGTCGAGTTACATTCCCGGGGGTTGACCTGCTTTCCTCAATGCCAATTCTCAGCATCACGTGGCAGAGTAAGGATGCTCCAAATGTTCGGCCTCTTTTTGCCTGTCGCCAAACTCGTAAACAGCGACGATTCGACGAAAAGGAACTTGGAGTTCCAGTAGTAGTGCCAGCAGCTCAATCACCGAGTCAAATCTGCAACAAGACGACAATGCCTACACCCAGATGTCGATTTTATCGGTATGAAAGAATATTGTGGCTCTTCTGTGAACAACTAATGTACGGCCAACTGAACTTTAATCGAATCAATCCAGTTGTCCAGGAGTGTGCCAATGATGCAGACTCTCATTCTAGGTGAAGGACGAGGGAGACTTTCTGGCAACAAGGCTTCATTCTTAAGCTGTTCGGATCTCGGCAAAGACGGAAAGTCCCATATGAGTCCGGGGTACAGTAGACCTTAAGCTATCAGTGATCAGTTCCGATGCGCCGCGAGAGATCGTGTGTGCTGCAGTGAAACGTAAGCAGGTATAGCTGCAAGCATAGCGCTGCTAGCAGATATGTAAATACCGTGAGTAGCATTCATCTCTTCCAGTCATATAGCTCAGAAGAGCAATAGGCTATTTCCGGTGCTCCTGTCAAGTCCCTACCCCACAGCCGATCTAATCAATCCAGGATCTACAGCACAATTAGAGCTTATCTTCTCCAACAACAACAGCAACAACTCCTCCTCTCTCATCTCGAACCAAACAAAAGACGCGTTTGCGAGAGCTACACCACCACCAAGCTCACCCAAGCAGCTTCCAACGCGAGGTAACACGAGTCCCTCGCCACCCCCGTAACTCAACCACAACCGCCCCAACCCACCAACCCCAAATGAGCCTCCCCTGACATCACCAACCGAACCTTGTTGTGCTTCCGCCCACCCCATCGAATCCCATATTAACCCCACCAGCCCCGGATCTCATCCGCAAACAACGCTTTTAATATTTCCAAACAACCTCCATCCATCAAAAACACCACTCACCACAAACAACAAGCAACAAACCAATCCACAATGAGCTCAATCATCAAACCCACCCGCTCCTCCACCCTTTTCCTGCGTCCTCTCCTCCTGCGACCGTATCTCACCCGGCCGTACTACAAAGAACTACACAGCAACAAAGGCGAGGAGAGTACGTCCTGACCCGAGTTCCAGCTTTTCCATGTCCCATCTCATCTTCTATCCTCCTCTACACCTTTAGGGTTGGAGATGATGCATGCTAACGCAAGAATACAACAGTGTTCATCCCCCCATCCTACCCGGACGACATCGAGCCCCCGAAGCTAATCCACAAGAAGGAGACCAAGGAGAGCATGTGGGATGAGTTGCAGGCTACGATGAGTGAGACCTCGGTACGTGTTACCTCGGCCATCAGTCCACGAAGAGCGCGCTGCGGGAGGCATGGATAATGATGCGGTCATGCGGTAGGTCAAAGCCGATCGCGGAGATATCAAGTTCGAGCCCAAGAAAGTCGGGCAGAAAGCCGCTGCGAAGTCGGATGGCGCATTCCCGGAGCGAGAAGAGCCCAGGATTGATGAGATGTGATTTCTCACCTTCTTGACCTCGGTGTAGCAGATGGTTCATCGGGCTGGGGAAGGAGGTAAGGCATGGTTTGGGGTGGGGGGCTTACGATGTTGACATGGGTTTCTGCACTTTATCAGCCTTGCGCTTCTCAACAAATTGTATGCAACCTATCAGTTATGTCCTAATCTGGGCATGTTTTCTATGCTCTAGCTCTAGTTCTAGTTCGTGTCTGAAGTTCAATGATGGTGCTCACGCTTCGAGCGGAATGTGATCTACATTCTCGACCTGCTGCACATCTGTCTCCACTTTCCGGTCCACGTGAGTTTCCTGGGCATGCTGACCGGGCATGACCGTCCGGCCACCCTTGGAGCTGAAAACTCCTCCTGTAACACCCCCCTTGGCAAATAGCAGAGGAATATCTTCCAGCTCGATTCCTTTAGTCTCTGGGTAGAAGAAGTAGACCATCGGGATAAACATGGCATTGAGCACAGCGAAGATGATGAAGGTTTTCCAGCCAATGTTTTCTGCGGCAGACGGTCAGCTGTGATTCCGAGATTCTTCGTCCATAGCGGAACTTAGATTCTGAACATACCAAAAGCGATCGGAGTGATCTTCACCACGGCAAACACAGCCATCCAGTTCCACCCGGACGCAATGGCCGACATCCGCGTCCGAACCCGCGTCGTGTTGATCTCAGATGGATAGAACCACGGTACAGGCAGCCAGCCAATCCCGTAGAAGATCTGGAAAATAAAAATGAACACGGTCGCGCCGTAGGCGCAGTCAGTGCGGTTGAGCGACAGCAGAATTGTGACCATCACGAAGCACAGACACAATCCTGCGGAGCAGATCATCAACAATGAGCGACGGCCGAACCTGTCGATCAGAAACACCGGAATCGCGGACCCGACGAGGTAGGTGCACTGCATGCCGCCGCCGAGGAGCATCGACAGGTTGCGGCTCATCCCCATCGTTTCTTGGAACAAAACCGGCCCGTAGTAGTTTATCATGTTGGAGCCCGTGAATTGCTGGCCCAATTCGATGGAGATGGTGATCAGAAGACGGCGGAGATTCTGCACTTCGCCCCATGAGAAGAGCTCCGCAAAGCGGAAAGGCCCTTCTCGTTGCTCTTCATCGAGAACGACTTGGATGTCGAGGATTGTTTTAGTTACAGCTGGATCGTTGAGGTCAGTGTCTTGGATGGCGGCAATGACGGCGCGGGCTTCTTCATGTCGGTCGTGTTGGACCAGCCAACGCGGAGTTTCCGGGAGACCGATTATCTGTAGAATGAGACAAATGGCGAAGATGGCCTGGAAAGCAAGTGGAAAGCGCCATTCGAAGGAGGAGGTGTAGAAGCTGGTGCCGTAATCGAGCCTGGAAGGGAGCAGTATATGAGCAAACGTCTAATGTCACTGAGAAGGTCGACATACCAGTATGCAATGACCACACCAAGGATGGTAACAGTACCCTGAAGAGTCAGGAGAGCACCTCGATAGGACGCAGGTGAGCATTCACTTTGGAACACGGGTGCTGTAGACGAGTTCATGCCATTGCCGAAACCAGTGACAATCCGACCAACAAGCAGCTGTGCTATCGAGTAGGATGAGGCAAGCAGAGCAGAACCAATGACCATGATCGTCGCGCCTGTCAAGAGCATAGTCCGTCGTCCATACTTCTCGCCCACAAAGTAGCAAACAACAGACCCGACCACGCAGCCAATATCATATAATCCGGTGATATCGCCTTGCATCGAAGCATCAGGGCTGTTGAAGTCCTTGGCGAAGCGGTTCTCAGCTCCGACGATTCCGGACATGACGCCTAGATGCATATCAGCACATGATGCACGGGTCTCCAGCAACGGCACTAACCCTGGTCGTATCCTAGGAGAAGAAAGGCCTGGCATGAGGCTGCGGTGATAGCAAAAATCAGGGTCCTGCCTCGAAAATCATGTTTCCAAAGCCGCATCATGAGTGAGGTGACCGCAGAGCTTTCGCTTAAGTGTAGGATAGGCAGGTAGATGAGCCGAAGGATCTTTTAAGCTATCACGCCTCAGCGGGATGGCGTCCATCTAATACTCAGCCAGCGGCTTGGCAGCATATCGTCAGAGGTTCGCCCTTCATTGTCCCGAGTTCAGGAGAGGGTGGGATCCACTGAAAACGGAAGTTGTTGGTCGGCTTGCCTATCGAAGTCACGATAAGCAGCGGGCTGGCCTGTTTGGTACACCAAGTCGGTGGATCATCGCTCCGAAACGCGGGGTACCCCGTGGGACGGACACATTGGCGTAATGCTGCCACGGGCCACTCGAGCTCACCGAGTGCCTCATCGGTCGAGGATCCGGAATTCCCTTTACCAGCAGAAATATTCAAGACAGTATCAGCAACTGGAAGCTTATCGCATTCTCGCATTTCAAGGCGGGTTTATCCAGGCTATCAAGGTGGAGTGGGTTGTGGAGATTTTGAGAGACAAGATGAATCCCCGGTCTTGGCCCACTGCAAGACTGGTCGAGTCACGTGCAGTTCGGTCGGCCAGATTACTCATGATGCATTTCCTGTGCTCCCATTGGATGTAGTATTTGATTCTCTACATTGACGATCCAGACATGGATCTGACTTAGCGGTCACCACAATCCATAGTGCGGTGGTACTGTACCTAACCCCCGGCCTAGCTCATGCTCCCGTCACTCTTATACACCCCCTAGACGATTGTAGACAGCATGAGCTAGAATCATCTTGAGCCTGGAAAGATCTTCTTCAAGTTACCACCTGTTCGAATGGTATATATCCTGGCACTAAGTAGTATGAGTTGGAACGCACTTCAAAGATGTCAAAGCTCAGCCACATGACATGCCTCGACGTACCCGTCTAAGTCGTCGATCAAGCGTACGAAAGGTTTGACTCCGCTCAAACTACATACCAGGACCACGAAGCTTGACCCCGACGTCACCCAGAGTAGCCGCCAACCACCTATAAAAGGGAACCGCAAAAACGTCCGCGAGATGTTTGTGCTACAGGAACCTGGAAGAGCCTAAGCCAGGGTGATTTACAAGCCAGATTTACACGAACTTCTGGCATTGCTCTAGGCGACGTACTTTGTATGCATATACCACCGAAGGAGGAGTAAATCCATTGACTGAACATACATCGATGCATGTAAGTATTACAATCTGAGCCCCGTGAAAGCGAGTATCCAAGTTCAAAACAATCTGAAAAGTCCAAGACCCTCACTGGCATTCTCTCTTACATCGTGGTGATGAAGATTCCAATCCAACAGTCCAAGTATGACAGATATCCAACTCTGCAACAACGAAGCTTCTTTGACATACTCAGTATCTGTCAACCTCTGGGCACCAATATCTCTCCAATATAGAGCTTTGTGATTTCGCCTCCTAGAGTATGATATCATATCCGATTAGCTGTGGTCTGGCGAGAAGAGTGTTCGATAAAATTCATACGACAGATTCAGGCCTCTAACTCCAATTCGGCAAACATCGACGGGTTCTGGGCAAGGAAAATCGCGAGTAGATTGTCGTTGATGGCAAGAAGGGCATCAAGATCATCGGTAGTCTGGAGATGGTTCAACGCATTGATAATGTTCTGCCAATGAGCCACCAAGCCATTGCTAGCCCATGGCTCGCCCAGGCTTTCCAGACGAATGCGCACTTCCATGAGGCCAAAGCGGATCCCAGATTGGCACTGCCGAATGGCGGTCTCCAAAACATCATCGTGAGACACCACATGGTTCCTCAGGCGCTGAGTGCATGCTACAGTTATCTCGCTAACCTTGAAGGATATCTCATCATAGAGTTCCTCGAAGCACTTGGTGAGCTCTGATGTCTTCCCCTCCATCTCGTAATAATAACGACTAGAGGAAGCTTCAGCTCTGAGCACCGTGTCATATATCCTGAAGACACTTGCGATATACTTACATGATTTTTATATGTGTGTTTGCCAGGGCTTCGATGGAACGATAATCGAAGACGAGATGCTCTGAGCCACGGATGTGGGATGTTGAGAAGATGCTCTAAGCGAACGAAAGACGAAGCCCACTTTTACATCCAGAATCTCCATACAAACTTCACAGAAAAAAACGGAAGCTGAAGGAATAGACATCGTGAAGATATTCACTAGCTAAACACACGTACCAGCGAGTGTAGATTGGGGCTGACGTCGTGAAATCACGCGTTACGCGTCTGTTCATATCATCTTAAAGACATAATGGAACAGAAGCGGAGTAGAAAGATAAATTGCAAAAAGTTGTACCAAAAATATCAAACAGGCTGAAATTTAGACGAGGGCTGAAGTTGTTGATTCACTTGTTGTACCCTTCCGACAGTCTATAAGAATTTTCCCGCCAACATCGCCTCATTCTCTCTTCTCTTCCTGAAAGCTTTCTCTCTTTGTCATCGATCAACCAGCCTGCGAGTGTCTGGATAGAATCTCTGTGGCTGTCTGCCCACATCCATCATCGTCTCGAATCAAACACTAATTCCACATATCGAGTTCTTGATAGAAGTCTTCCTCAGAAGCTAAGACTGGTGAGATGCCGGATTCTGAGTATGTTGCTGAGCTCAGACTGACAGAGTATTGTCTTCAAGCAGAGATCCGATCGATCGATAAACTTGCAGCTTTGTTTCACACCACCAGAGCTCCCGTCAAACAAAGGTTGATCCCACTCTGGTTTGATATTTCAGTACGTCTCTGATGAATGCGTACAGAAACAAACACCATGGACAACTCGATGTCACAGAAAGTTGCGCCTGGAAATGAGCGTGCCACCGAGGAACCAACCGCTCATTCTGGGTTTAACAACTTTATGAAGAGCACCGCCTTTGGATCTCTGGGATGGTTTCTCAACGGCCTTTCACACCCTAAGGAGCTCCCGGTGCCCGTCGCGGAGCGCCTTCGCCAGATGATCACTGAGTCGGACCCAACCCTCGAAGGTGTCACCATCGAACGACTCATTCTAATTCGCAAGGCTCTGGTCGAGAGTAAGACTGCCGTCGACTCTAAGTCTTCCTTTGTCTTCCTGGATGTGGCAATTTGTGAGCTCTTGGAGAACAAGGACGAGACTCCAGAGTGCCTCCTCGCGCGCGCCGTCAGAGTTTTCAAAGACCTTCTCCATGGAAACATTGTAAATTGCAAGAGTATCGCAGAGGGCGAAGTCGAACTTGCGGCATTCCGTGCGCAGTTCAGACATACGAACGATGAAATTATTCGGGCTTGCAAGGAGTATCACGCTGCGGTCGATGCAGGAGTGGAGAAAAAGGAGGCGATGGTTGTGCATGTCTCCAAGGCGTTTGATCGGATTGGAATGGGTACTTTGCATTTGCTTTGGGATGAGGCGAAGCGATTCTATCCCAAGGACGAAGCTGCCAAGTTCGAAAGATCCATCGCCTCGTTGGACAATTTTCAGGAGATGATCGAAGATCTCAAGATTCTCAACGATGGCTACGACTATGATGACGAGGACTCTGAATGGGTGAAAGTCTAAAGCCTTGGTCATCAAGCCAACTGTCTCTTTTGCCTGGGTTCTTGGAGCTTGAGTCTTTGGGGAAGTGGATTGGATGGTTGGAAGGATGCTTCTTGGTGGGGACTGATTTGTTACTGGTCGGCTGTATGACGACTTTTGCTTTTATGTATCTATAGTGCCAAGCTCTTTGCTAAAGCTCGGGCTTTCCTCGAAAGTTCCTTATTAGGTACATTCTCCCGGCCGTAACCTTTAGTCACGTAAGTCTTGTGTCATTTCAGGTACGCAAGGACAATATATATCTTTCTGAAGAGGATCGATGTCTTTGCCTATCTGAATGAATTCTAGCTGGGATTAATTCAGCTTGAAAACATGCAAATAGTCGCTCGCAAATGCGTGTACCTGAGCCGCAGCCAATGACAGACGGTGGGTCACGTGATGTTTACATGCAATCCACGTCGAGTGACACAAACAATCTTCCAGGAGTTGAAGGCACTGCACCAAGTACCACTGTCTAATCATGAGCATTTATTACTAATAAAGCTTTTTTTTCCAGAATTCAAATCTTTTTGTGCGGACGCGAATCGTCTGCCTCGTGATATACCCCGCCTCGAAGGGTAAATCGCCCATAACCATGGCTAGCCTTCGACGGTCAGCCAATCCCCTGTCCACCTGCAAGATAGTGCAAAAGACAACACTCGTTACTCGTCTATGCACGCGCAACCTCTCGTTCCTTCGGAGGAAGCCTCTTACTATTCCTCATTCACAGAGCCCTTTATTGCGCAATGAACCTGTCGAAGAGGAAGAATTCCCCGGCTACAGGTCCGAAGATTACTATCCCGCCAAACCGGGCGAGGTACTTGCCGACCGCTATCAACTCGTTACTAAGCTCGGTTGGGGAATGGCCTCAACCGTATGGTTAGCGCGGGATATGAGAGGGTAGCTTCCTGTCGATACTTTTGTGAAGTGTTACACTAATGCTGAGCGCAATGCAGATACCGATGGCAACAAGAGACAGTCGTCGCGCTCAAGATCGGCAACACTAATTGCGACGCAGAGGAACACGAATGTACCCTCGAAAAGCACATCCCGCCAAGCGACGCGACGCAAGAAGGTCGAATATTTCTTCGCACGGCACTGGAGTCTTTTGTCATTGAGAGTAAAGCGGGTAGGCATCTATGCTTGGTATACGAGGCTATGCGGGAATCGATGCGTGACTTTCGATGGCGTTTTGTCGATGCTCGGATACCTCTCCCATTGATGAAGATATACATCAGAATGTTACTTCTTGGGCTAGATTACCTTCATGGTGTATGTCGGATGGTACATACAGGTACGAATCGATGAAAATCTGCTTACCTGATTTGAAGTTGATCAGATGTTCCCTAGATCTCAAACTCGACAACATCATGATGACCTTCGAGGACCCATCGGTCTTGGATGAGTTTACCGCATTGCAACTCCAGATGCCCATGGACTACAAGATTGACTCCGCCGGTCGATATGTTTACCTCTGCCACAATGTATTTGGGCCGCTGAGAAAAGTCAGAAATATCCCCAAGATTGTGGATTTTGGATCGGCAATCAAGCTCAATCCTAATGCCAAATGCATTTGGCCGATTCAACCGCACCACTACCGGGCGCCCGAGGTAATTCTTGGCTGTGGCTGGAACACGGGCGCAGATGTCTGGAATATGGGGATACTAGTGCGTTGATGCATCTTCAATGTGTTAACTGCTAATACTTTGCAGCTTTGGAACCTCCTCCAAAGTAGTAACCTGTACACACAGGTTTATGATGCTCAAGGATACTATAATGCTAGATCGCACCTAGCGGAGATGATCGCCTTGTTCGGACCCCCTCCTCCAGAAATGCTTGCAAGAGCCCGGGAAATGTCGAATCAAAGGTGGTCTCCAAAGATAATAATGACAGGTTGTAATGGGAAACCATGTGACACGGTCGAAGACCTGTTTGATGGTCCCTTTTTTGACGAAGAAGGTAGCTATCTCCCTCATTTCGATCAAGGTATATTGCTAATCGCAAGATAGGCAAGTTCCTGTATCCGGACCTAATTCCCGAGCGCAAGCTCGCGGATACGCTTTTCCTGCTTGAAGGTAAAGACAAAGAGAACTTTCTGGACTTGACCAGGAAGATGCTCGTGTGGGATCCAACGGAGAGATCAACGGCTGCTGAGCTGGCTGAGCACCCAGCCCTTCAAGATGATTGAAGCTTTCCCCTTCAACTGTATTATTAGCGGGTTTTAGACGCTGAGCATACTCCTCTTTCTATTATTGACTCATCACCGAAGATAACCGGATCTAAATACGCGGAAAGTGCTGTATAATCATCAAAGGTGCGAGACATGATTAACCAGCGTGGTTCGACCTCGGGGAGAAAATTGCAGGGGAGTCAAGCGGCATGGTTGTTGACCCATGAAAGGATATCAGTGGCCGACTCCTTTTCCTCTTGCTTCTCTGTATGTATGTAACCATGGCATTATGGCGGGGCATGTTACAAAGTGAAACATCATGGTCAACCTTTTTTCTTTTGATATTTCTTTCTTCACTTCACTTCTTTTTTTTTACCAATCAGGGTTCGACATCATAGCCTTTTAGATACCCCCACGACGTTGCTTACGGACTTGACGGGCCATGGCATCGGCCTTCATACTCACCATAGCATTGTGCGTGGGCCATGACATTCTTGGTCCCCCAAGCGGCAGTATGGAAGCGAAGGGCGGGGGTGGTTTCAACCCGAGCTTCTATGCTCCATTATGGAGACTCTTATCCTTCAGTCCTTGTACTACCTTCGCGAGGGTATCGACTTCCGCCCATGGTCGAGACCATCGTGTAGTGAGGGATAGGCAACAACAAGCTTCAAAATCGTCAACCACAAGCAAAAGGACACTCAAATGCCGGGAATAGTTCTACGGGGACAGGTCTACAAATTATATCTGGCATTGAGATGGTACTATACTTGACGAGCGTGATCCATGGAAAAGCTTCAAAGAACCATGGGTCTTGGTAGCACGGCTGACTGAAACCGCAGGCAGGATGGGTCAGCAGTGGTAACAATAACGTAATCCACATGCGGGCTGGCCACACAAGCGGCCTGGCCGGCTTGCCAAGATTTCTAGTTAACATACAATTTTAAAGCCGAAAATCAACATATTTACACTGTTTAAATCGCCTTTTCTTAGTGTTGAATCCTTGCAGGGTATTTTATATATATATAATCAAGTTGATTATAGTCAGAACAGCAAGATAGTATATAATAGTAAGACTGTTTCTTACCGAGCATCTCTAAAAATCTTTCAGTTTTAAATACCTCGCCAGCTTTATAGGCTTGTTAAAAAATCTTAACTACCTCGCCAACAGTCAAGCTGTTGAGGCCTGATATTTAGCAATAGCTTTATTTTTTTTTTTTTTCTAGATATTTATTAGTAGTCCGAAGTTAATAATTCTTATATTTAAATAAAACAGCTTGGCTTAATACTATTTCAGCACTTTTTAAAATATATAATATAGCTGTTTTTATAGATTCTGGAAAACTCTATATTTATTTATAAAATAGTTTTTTAACTATAGTTTTATACTTTTTTAATTATCTTATATTTTTAGGTGTTTTTGGCAATATTAAAACTGTACTTAGCCGGCTGATTAGTATAGTTTTATAAAAATAATAAACTAGTTTTTTAAATATCTTATCTAACTGAAACAGTACCAGCCCGGCAATCCGAAAGATATTTTAAATTATTAAAATTTTAAAAATTTTAGTTTAAGTATCTAAATATATATTTAAAAAATTAATCTTATTAATATAGTAGATACCTGTATAAATTAACTTCTCAATCAAACTACTATATATTTTTTTAAAAGGCACGAAACACATGATATTAAGAGATTAACAGAGATATAAAAAATATACTGATATATAGATAAAAATAATACTATTTTAACTATATATTTTATTAAATTTAGACGTTAAATAAGAGTTGTATCTATTAAAAATTAAGAGACTATACCAGCCAACTTTTTAAAGCTTTGTTAAAAAAATAAAATATTTATAAAGCTAGTATAAACTAATATTATTATTAATCCAGCTGTTTAGTAAGATATTAATTCTTTAAATATAAGATATCTTATCTTAATACCATACCTCTATATAAACTTTTTTTTTAAGAATTAAATACGGAGGCAGAGCCCAGCCTGAGATATTAATATACTTAATTAAAATTATTTATTTACAGTTTCTAAACTGTATAAGAAATAGCTTATCTATACAGTCAGATTTTATTACTATATATATAATAGCTACTAAGCCTATAGCAAAGCCAGTTTTATTAAAATTAAAAATATTTTTATTTAAGATACCGTACTTTAATATAACTTTATAAACTTAATTAAACTATTTTTTGATAACAGCTGGATTCTTGCAGAGAGTATACTTATAATTATATTAATAGAAATAATAAGTTTTTAAAAAATTATACTTCTAGATAAAATTATATATCCAGTTCTTACCGACAGACGTATAGGCAGCTGAGTCATATTTTTAGATTAAAATATTAGCTATTATATAAATCTAAAAAAACCTAGATAAAAAGTTTTATTTATTTATAGAAAGAATCTACTTCTCTAAGACTTCCTCTTCTAAAAGAGTTAGTTTATATAATTTAATATATATATTACTAATTATTTTAATTCTTTAGAGACGCGTCTGTAGAGTTGACCGCAGAATATTATATAATACTATTACTTAATATATAGATAGAATTTTATTATTTTTTAAAGTCTTAATTACTAAGGTAATTCTGTCTTCTTATTCTACCAAGTTTCTTGTCGATATAGCCATTATTGGTGGATTAATAGGTGGTTGTTTGGCTTTGTTTTTAATAGGGTGGAAGGAATGCGAAGTGGTGGCCAGGCCGCTTGCTAAGATTTCTAGTTAACATATAATTTTAAAGCCGAAAATCAACATATTTATACTGTTTAAATTGTCTTTTCTTAGTATTGAATTCTTGCAGGGCATTTTATATATATATAACCAAGTTGATTACAGTCAGAACAGCAAGATAATATATAATAATAAGACTGTTTCTTACCGAGTATTTTTAAAGGCCTTTTAGTTTTAAATATCTTATTAGTTTTATAGACTTATTAAAAAGTCTCAACTGCCTCACCAATAGTCAAATCGTTGAGATCTGATATTTAGCAATAGTTTTGTTTTCTTTTCTTTTTTAGATATTTATTAGTAGCCCGAAGTTAGTAGTTTTTATACTTAAACAAAACAGTTTAACTTAATACTATTTTAGTACTCTTTAAGATATATAATATAGCTGTTTTTATAAACTCCAGAGAACTTTATATTTATTTATAAAATAATCTCTCAACTGTAGTTTTATATTTTTTTAATTACCTTATATTCTTAAATATTTTTGGCAATATTAAAGCTGTACTTGGCCGGCTAGTTAATATAGTCTTATAAAAATAATAAACTAGTTTTCTAAATATTTTATCTGGCTGGAACAGTGCCAGCCCGGCAGTCCGAAAGATACTTTAAATTATTAAAATTTTAAAAATCTCAGTTCGAGCATCTAGATATATATCTAAAAAATCAATCTTATTAATATAGTAGGTGTCTGTATAAATTAACTTTTTAATCAAGCTGTTATATATCTTTTTAAAAAACGCGAAACACACAATATTAAAAGATTGACAGAGGTATAAAAAGTATACTAATATATAAATAAAAATAATATTATTTTAACTATATATTTCGTCGAATTCAGATATTAAATAAGAGTTGTATCCGTCGAGAATTAAGAGACTATACCAGCTAATTCTTTAAAACTTTATTAAAGAAATAAAATATTTATAAAGCTAGTATAAACTGATATTATTACTGGTCCAGCTGTTTAATAAGATATTAATTCTCTAAATATAAGATATCTTATTTTAATACTATACCTTTATATAGACTTTTTCTTTAAGAATCAAGTACGGAGGCAGGGCCTAGTCTGAGATATTAATATACTTAATTAAAATTATCTATTCACAGTTTTTAGACTGTATAAGAAATGACTTACCTATATAGTCAGATCTTATTACTATACACACAATAGCTACTAAGCCTATAGTAAAGCCAGTTTTATTAAAATTAAAAATATTCTTATTTAAAATATTATATTTTAATATAGCTTTATAAACTCGGTTGAACTATTTTCTAATAACAGCCGGATTCTCGCAGAGAGCATACTTATAGTTATATTAATAAAAATAATAAGTTTTTAAAAAATTATATCTCTGAATAAAATTATATATCTAGTTTTTACCAACAGATATATAGACAGCCGAGTCGCGTTTTTAGATTAAAATATTAATTATTATACAGATCTGAGAAGGCCTGGGTAAAAGATTTTATTTATTTATAAAAAGAATCTACTTCTCTAAGACTTTCTCCTCTGAAAGAGTTAGTTTACATAATTTAATATATATATTACTAATTGCTTTAGTTTCTTAGAAGCGCGTCTGTAGAGTTGACCGCAGAATATTATATAATACTACTATTTAATATATAGATAAAATTTTATTATTTTTTAAAGTCTTAATTACTAAGATAATTCTGTCTTCTTATTCTACCAAGTTTCTTGTCGATATAGCTATTATTGGTGGATTGGTGGGTGGTTGTTTGGCTTCGTTTTTGGTAGGGTGGAAGGAACGCGAAGTGGTGGCCAGGCTGCTTGTGTGGCCAGCCCGCATGTGGATTACGTTACCGCCAGCCGAGCCAAATCCAGCCCCTTCTGACTCAGCATCGCTTGACTGTTCCTTTCAAGTGGTGATTTCATCGAGCCACTTATCGTATTCCCTTGGAATTCTCTGACTAGTTGGTATCCCCTTTGAGATGCTGTACCAACCTGGCCTCGGGTAATGAGATCATGGACTTTCGAAATAAAGAAATCGCGGGGAAACAGATCTTCAGTGCCCTCCGCTCCACCCCTACACTTTATAACAACACTAAACTCCCCGAATGCCTTGGCTAGGTCCACGATCTGCGAGCAAATCTGTGCTTGTAAAGCTTCATCATGGAGAGTTTTTTCAATCATCCTCTGGGCTTAGTGTCCTACTTTCCCCGGGCGATCGAGTTCATCAGCTCCGTGATCGTCCTTGGAATCACTGCTTGGGCTGTGCAGGAGACGAAAAATCTCACGGTCATCTATAGTTTGGTTATTGTAAGCCGTCTTTGCTGTTCCAGAACTCGAAACACTGCGGTGCTGACACAACCCTAGTCTGTCGTTACCCTCGTTGTCATCTCCGCGGCGCTTCTTTTCAGCTGTATGATCAAGCGCCAGAGATGGCACATTTGGCCAATACTGATAACTGATGGGGTGATGTCCTACTTGTAAGTAGTATTACCGAGTAAGTGTGGAAATGCCTGGAGATGTTCTGACGCGTGGTGTTGCAGGTGGCTCGTTGCCTTTGTGTTCTTGGCGCAGAATTTCAACGCTGTGAACTGTCGTGTCATTCTGTGGAATGGGTTGACGGCTTGCAGCCGAAAATATGCCGCAGAGGCATTCAGCTTTATCGCATTGTAAGCCATTCTGGATGGTACGGTGAACACTTCCCATGAGATGCTGACCCGTCTAGTTTCTGTGCTCTGGTGGCACTCGGTCTCGATATAGGATACATCTACTGGGCAAAGCCAAAGATCTCGGCCCCGATGCAGGAACGGGGGCGCGAGGATCAGTTGGGCCAGAATCTGGCGAATGCCGGGGTCATGTAGTTTAGCACTAGTTAGTGAGTACGGTGCCTGTCTCGGGATTGCTCGGTTCTGGTTATACGGGCCGTTTGAGTCTATGATGTCAGTTTCCGGATGCGCACTTTTTGATTCTGTGTATAAGACGTCTACCCCGTCCGTGTCATTAATATCTCGAATTTGAAAATACTGCACACGAGACATATAATATATTTAATTTGACTCTGTCCTGTGTGTTATCGCCATCATGCCAACCACAGCTTCGTGAGTTTGCCACGAAATGCCCGAACGGTGACCACGTGACTAACTACTAGTATGCTTGCCGCTGCAGAGACGTCTGCCTTGTCATACTAGCCATTTTCATTCCCCCTCTCGCAGTCTTGTTGAAGAGGGGTTGTGGACCCGATCTCTGCATTAATATCGTCCTGACTCTGCTCGGTGACATTCCGGGCATAATCCATGCATTGTAACACCGCCCGGTAGATATCGTTGTTTTACAACCATCTCGCTAACGCATAATAGGTTCATCGTTTTGACTTCGCGTGATAGACGGGACTGGAATCAAAACCAGTACTACCATCAGGGCCGATACTATTAGTCCAGGTTCTATCTAATTCTGTCTCCACGCATTGTCGTGTCACTTCAACGAATCCAATCATGAGGATTATTAACTCTAACTAGTTGTAATGTACATAGATGGATTTCTCGATTGAACCTCTTCCTGCATGGGAACTCGCCTATCATCCCAACTCATCTTAATAGAGTAGTGCGCTAGGGATGTATCCAGGGGCACCCGAACCCTACCCACTTACGTATAACTAGTATGTGTATGTAACTATGCGGGTCCGCAGTGGAGGCCGAGCGGGATTTGCTCCCGTATCCCGCCAAGCTAGCCACATAGAGTTTTGTAAATTTTCGATTTCTTATAGCAAGTCTCCCCAGCTCGATGAAGATACTTCGACTCGAAAAGAATCTTTGACACGAGCTATGCACAAAAGCTCTCAGGCTGCAGAGCCTTCGTCTTCTGTGCAAAGTTATATCCCCTCAACAATGGCCACGCGAGATAACATCAGCACTGAAAACTGATCCGGCGCATTGCCAATTCCTGAACCGAATCATGCAACGTTTGCCTCTATGCAACAATTCGAACAACATGAACACGGGAAAGATATGTCTAGAAGCCGAATGGTGGCGATCATCACCTGCATCACCGGCATTGGCAATCTGCTCGCAGGCCTGTTGACAGTATGCATTCCGACCATCTCGACCGAGCTACAGATCCCAGCTGCCCTCCAGTTGCCATCCAGCTGTGGCCTACCTCAGCCTTTGCCGTTATACTCTCCTCCCTTTCGGGGCTGCTACTGACTTTCTCGGCTGCCGCCGCGCATCTTACTGGGAGGCTTAATTCGAACAGCTAGTGCGGTAGGAGCTGGCCTCGCCCGCACCTCCACACAATTGATCGCCCTGCGCGGTGTCGCAGGAATAACGGATCGAGAGATCTTTCGTCTTTTCTGTATGCTCATATCACGTGCTCTGGCGTCCATGGTATCAGTTCCACTTGTGACAATTGTCCTCCGTCATCTAGTTGCGCGATCTTAAACATCTCCCGGATTTTTGATCTTCAGGTAGGTCATATCTTCTTGATAACTGTCTCAGTCGAAGACCCTCAGCTCTTCTCCCCCGCTTCGCACTGGCAACCAATAAAGCCCTAACCTCATCGTTAGCCACCATCTCAATCGTCCCCCTTACCGTGACAATGCATTACTGTTAGTTCGCACAGAGTGAAATCGCGTCCGGCTCCTCCGTACAACTCAGTGAGACTTGGACCGTCTTGGAGGCATGCCATGAGCATGTTTTCCAGTACCATGCGGGCGAAGGGAGCCCAGGGAGTCCCCCTTCGTCCTATGCCACCATTCGCCTTGTGTGTGAGAAGCTCGGGAGTGATTTCAAGGCTCACATAAGAATCTATAAGCAAATTCCTGCTGGGGGCACCGAGGCCGAATCACCTGCTGTCCGCGGCCAGCAAGCGAAGACCTGGGATGATCCACCAGAGCTCGTCGCCCTGCGCGCTCTTACGCGCAAGAAATCCCAAATCACTCCGCGCCTCCTGGACTCCAAGATCACAAGCCAGGGAGAGTCGGGTCTTGTTCCCGGTGGTTTTCTAAACTATGTCGTATGGGAGGTGGTGCCCGGTCGGCGCCTGGCAAGCCGCATTACGGTCGAAGAAAACACCTTTTGGAACATGGAACCCGACAAACGGGAGCTGATTCGGCAACACTTCCGGAAGAACTACTTGTTCGTGCCACCGTGGACTTCTGCTCTCCCTTCTTCAATGGGCTTTGCTCTTTGAACTAATATGGAAATATTTCTTTTAGGCAGCTGTGCAAATGGGGGTACATGCCGCTCCATGGCCGAGCATCCCGCCTTGTCTGGGACGCCGAGTCCGCGACACTGTAAGTCTTGTCTATCAAGATTAATTATTAAGTTCCTAATACTTCTTTTCCCTGCCTCCAAAAAGTTATTTCATCGACTTTTCCATGGCTAGGACCACAGATAAGAAGGAGAAGTGGTGCCCGTTGCGGTGGACTGGCTGGGGTCTCGCCAGGCGCCCTTATTCCATGGCGGGTGGACAACTCTGGGACGGGTCGACTCAAGGATGGGAATGGTAGCATTGGTTTCTTATACTATTTATAATCGAAGAGGGCTTGAGTAGCCTGAACTTTCGGCTTGGGGGATTGTGCACGTTTATAGTAGACTGATAACATTCCCTGGTAGGTTGTATACCTGTCTTGTAACTCCATAATGTCACCAGTCTTTGGTTGGAGGGGGAGCAAGTCCATGCGTCGGCAGTGAGTGGAACATACCAATAGCCCAAAATGAGTTCCATTGTTTTGTGTTTTAATTAATGTAATCCATATTTCATAGGAGGCAAATGCTCGCAAAATCCACTTCTTACGATGATCGTCCAGATACTACGCGGAAGTGAGAATGCTGAGTTGCCGAGGTTTACGTGGAGCCTAGAGTGGTAACACTTAGGTTATTGCGTTGAAGCACACTGATGCATTCTTTCCCGGTACCTGAGTGATGCCCGTGTCCTTCAAACAAATTCACTCCAGGGTGTTGGCCTGTATCACCTTTAAAATGCTCGGATACCCATATGACCAGGAACCCAGCACCACAGACACCATCGAAGAAGTCAAATCAGGCCCCCTGAAAACCACTGGGCTTGAAACATACATTTTTGGGCAGGCAGGAGGAATGTCTAGTTGACCAGCTGTTGCTTGAGATTAATATGTACAATGTCAATTCTCATATTATTTGCAGCATCATAATTTTGCATTTGTAAACGCTAACCTCGGTGGATAAGATGAAACCATTGCTCGGCAAGGTTCCTCCGTACACCGCACGTCTTACTCACTCGCCGCGTCATTCGATTCATCCATCCATGCTTTATTTCTGCCAAATATCACTGAGCTTGAAATGTGCCTATGTTCACTCAACTACCACAGAAGAATTAACGAGTCAGCCAATCTTGTTAACTCGACTTTTGCGCTCTTCCACTTTCAGTAATTTGACTTTCGTACTGCAAGATGCCCCCACCACCAATTATGAACGGGAAGAGTCCTGGCACTATCTCTATCATTAGCCCATTCAACTTGGCACTGCCTGTAACCCAAACATACCAACCCTTCGAGGATGTTGGATGTTCCTGTTTACAAACACGCCACGTTTCAAGTTGACCGCACAACACTTCTCAACTCGTCCCAGTATTTCCGGAGCAGACTAGAACAGCCCCTGAATGGGCGAAAGACTGTTGTTGAGATCGATTGTTACAGCATCACTGCATTGGAGATCATATTGCGGAAGCTACACAATACTTTGGACCAGAAAGCTGTGGCCGATGCTTCTTTGGCAGACGTCTGGTGTCTGATTTTCGACTGCCGACGATTTCGCATCTGCCCAAAGAACCTTACACAATGGTTCGAGGCATGGTGCACCCACAAAGAAAGCCAGGTTGAGCCAGGCATGGAACTGAGCTTCTATCGAGAGATCCTGCTTCCAAGCTGCGCTCTGGAACATGCGACAATTTTTGCTCGGGCAACGAGGGCCCTCATGTACCAGAGCACAGAGCATTTCACCGCGTGGTGCCCGCCTGATGTGCGAATGCCCATTTCCGCGCCGATTTTGCGTAAGTTCGATCGTACAGTCTGAGTCACTCTTGTCCAACGTGTCTTCTTCTCCCCTCGAACACAGCGACGTCCTCCTTGCTAACACCTAAGTTGTATGGATGTGATAGGGCAGTTGAACGCCGCTCGTGCCACTCTCCACGATGCCATTCACGAGGACCTTTTTGGCCGCGTTTCTAGCATGCTTCAACTATCACTGCCACCTTGTTGCAAGTGTACCGTGTTTGAATACCTTCGGGAGCTGCAGAGAATCCAGGTCTGGCCTCTCAATGACTGCTTGAGACACCAAGGCATTGACGACTTGATCGACCGCTTGGCCCACTTCGAAGCAGATCGAATGCACAAGTATATCGAACCCTCAGCGGACCAATCGGTAGACTGTCCCGTGTGCACCGCAGACTGGCACGGTGTTGTCAGATGTGCGGCGAGTCGCGTGGCAGGCTTCTTTGAAGGGCTCTGTCTTGATTGCGTGTTCAGAACGGCCGAGAAGGACCATCTTCGCGATGATCAGCACTATGATAAGGAAGATTACTGGATCTGTTTGGAAAGCGACGACAGATTTGATCGTGGGTGTCGGATCCACCACGGAAAGCCTACGTGGTGCTTTAGTTTCCTGGGGCAGCAACCACAACAACAGGGACCCGCAGCTCGTTCTGCTGGTCTACCTTATCGCCTCTCGAATCGAAGTTGACTAGCCTCTTCGAATTGAAAACCCTTTTGGGGAATTTAAGTTGCCTTTCTGTTTCTCTGGGCGGTCATCTAATGCTCCCATTCTGCAATGTTGATTTTATTTAGCTTATCTTATGTAGTAAAAAATCGACTAACTTCAAGCTTCGGATCCCCAGTGTGATTTTATGATTGTTATCGAGCCACAAAGAATGCATGGTCATACGGCGAAGGGTGGGGATTCCTTTGAGGATGGTGGGTAGTAGACGAAGAATCCCCAGTTGGAATACATTTGGATATTGGGGTCGAAGGGAAAGTCTTGAGCCGAAACAACCATGTCGGAAACTCTATCAAGGTTGGGTCCGAAATGTATATCTTTATGGAGCCAAGCGCGAGAGAAAGAGAAGCAATTGAAGCTTCAAGTGGGCAGTTAGACGACATATAAGGTACTTGGTGGGGCCTTGTTTTTACGGGACTAGTCAGTGGAGCACAACTCGTTCGGTAACAGTAAAGTTCCACAACCTAGCCTTTGGGCTTTTTACTCACCAATTAACTATACTTTTTTTGGTAATAAGTGTTCATACACCTGCTCTACCATCGGGAGACATGATAAAGAAACTACCAATAATCAGACATATTCTTTACAAGTTGTTGATCTACGTGATTTCGAAGTAAGACAAGCGGGAACGATGCATACTTAATATAGAGAATCCTGTAGATAAGAGTAATATATATTAGTATATTTTGATCGGGAAGTCACCCGGCTTCTGAAATAGAGCTGGAAAGGTCGAATCAGGGCTTCTAAAGGATATAGAGGGAAAGGTCTCCGGGAAAAAGATGATACGAATATGAGGACCTCCGCAGACATCCACAGCAGTAGTCAAATCGTCCTTGTCCAACCCCGCCAGGGGGGGTTGGTGAAGCTGCCGATCAGGGTCCCGAGGACCGGAGCGGAGACCACAAAACATCCCCAGCCTAGAATCATATAATTGTGCACTTGAGAACCCCCAATATCACCCATCTATGCCGCCTCAGCGGCAATAACCGAATATTTAAAGACCCCTATCAAAGATCGAAACCCAAGGAACACGCCAAAGTCTTGGGCGTATATGACAGCAAAGCTGGAGAGGAAAAGGATGGTCCGGGTAATTATTTGATGATGGCTTCCCGATAATAGGCAGCTCCCAAAGCCGCAACCAAAGTATGGGTCCGAGTCAAAGCAATGGTCAGTTGAAAAGGGTCTCTCTAAAGTTACAGTAGAAGGTGGTGGGTTGCGAACCAATTTCATAGCCCACCATGAAGAGTGCCAGCCCGAGCGTAGTTGCTACCTTGCTAATACCAGTAATACCGGGGGTGTAAGTCGTAGGACCGATGTAGTTGGCGAAAATGAAAAACCAAATCTGGATGCTCTCCAAGAACCCGCGGCCAGTGGCACACTTTTGGGGTTGTAGACGCGTTGTGTTATTTGCCGAGTTGGTTATTTTGAAGGAACGCTACTATGGAAATAACCGGGCCTGTTGTACCTCTCCGTCGTCGGACTCTTTCCAGACGACTAGGCAGGTCGCATTGCCCAACCGAGGGATCCCTAGTGATCCTCTTTTTGATGCTATTCACAGGGCGTTTGGTCGGATTCATGGTTGAGCTCGGGAGGTCGAAGAACCCAAGACTTCCGCGGAAACGCTCTCAAGTCCGCCGGAAATAGCCAGATCCGTCCCACACAAGCTGTAAATCCGGTCCATCTTCCGTACCCGGACTTAGTTTATCCTCCACGTACTCCATCCACCTCTTACGAGGGTATCTGTGCTTTCTAAGGATTGATCAGGTAAAGTTCACATACTCATTTCTGGTTTTTGCCTGACAACCCAAGATTTGAAAGCAAGTTGCCAGGCCAAGTCTTCGTTCATCATATCAGGTGGTATAAAGCCGACAGCAAGCAACCTCTAAGAATGGTTGAACCTCCCATCGCCCAACAGGTTAAGCCACCACTCCCGCAGCCAACGCCGACGCCATGATCTTCCCTTCGCTAGCATCCCTGGTGCTCACAGGCATCCTCACTACCACCGTACGAGCGAGAGGGGAGCCTCCAAGTCTACCTCCAAGTTGCTGGCCGGTGGAACTGTGATCGCTTTCGATGCAGAGACCGAAAGCCTTCAAGTGATTCGAAACGGCTCCGTCTTGATTGTCGAAGATCGTATCGAGGCTATCTACTCGGGACAATACAATGGCATCTTTCCCTCCAACGTAGACATTGTGAATGCCACGGGCGACATCATCACCCCCGGATTCATCGACACTCACCGTCACAGCTGGCAGACCGCCTACAAGACCATTGCCTCCAATACCACTCTGGCCGAGTATTTTGATCGGTACGGAGAGTTTGCAGTAAATGGGGAGTACTCGCCCGAAGATGTCTACATCAGTCAGTTGGCAGGTCTGTACGAAGCGATGAACGCCGGAGTCACCACGATACTAGACCATGCGCACCACATCTGGTCCAATGAGACCACCGACGCGGTCTGGCTGCCAGCATTGACAGTGGTGCTCGGATGTTCTGGTGCTATACCTTCCACAATGTGACGAATTATACTTTTTCCGAGCAGGTGAACAAGTTCGAGGACCTCGCCGATAGCGGCCGCTTCGACGGCACGGCCACCAGCCTCGGGATCGCCTACGATGGGTTTAACCCTGGTAGTCCAGCCCAGACCAAAAAAGTCATTGAGCTGGCCAGGTATGTCTTTTCTTACCTGTTGTCAGACCAAAGCTTGCGAAGTTCGTCAATAACCGAGGCTTATTCTCTAGGAATTATAACGTCTCCGCCATTACCACTCACTCCCTGCAGGGTATCTGGGGAGGTATGTTGCCTCTCTTGAGATCAAAGTCCAAGTGGACCAGCTTGCTAATCAGGTCCGCGTATAGCCATCAATTCGCCAGAGGATCTGAATGATTTGGGAATCCTCAACACCTCAATTCCCGTGGTTTTCTCCCACGCAAGTTTCTTAACCGGCGAGGGGGCATCCTTGTTGCGCAGCATGAACTAGTATATCTAGATCACGCCCGAATCGGAGGAAATGCGTTGAAGAGGCGTGCAAGATCGACGAGCGAGGACAAGCAGGATGAAATCAACTACAACAATGAAGAACTGATACCTTAGCCGGGTAGAGGTTCATGGCCGCGGCGTGGGCGGAAGACTTTCAGAGTCCTTAGCCAAAGTTGTATACCAGGCTGAAACACCGACGCTACTCTCTCCATCATTTGGGTACTAATCGATGTAGCATGATTAATCAACATCTATCAGCAGAAGAAAGTTGGTGAGAGAAGCCGCGAGGGATGCTCTACACCTCTACACCTCAATCCGCAGGTCTGGCCGGATCATGGATTGCGGACGGATTTATCTGGCTTGGGCGGATCATGACATAATCTTCAACCATGGTTGATTGATGCGACTCGAATCCACTGTGATAGTTATCAATAGCTACACAAGGATCATTCGTGGGTTGGCCTTCACTTCCAGATATGGAATGTAATAGCCCTCTAAGCGAGCGACCGAGCTATATTTACAGAGGTGCTCCATATCCCAGGTACACTTGGCCGTTTCCTGGCAGCACAATACCCTCACCAGTCCTGCTTGTTCTAGAAGATCATCCTTTGTTTGCTACTCGCCATGGCTCCACGGATTGCCATCGTTTTTGTAAGTGTGTTTTCTTTCTCAGATCTGGCCTTCTAGTTCTGACCTGCATCGCTTGATAGTACTCCATGTACGGCCATATCGAGACATTAGCTCAGGCAGGATTGAAAGGAATCCAGGCAGCCGGGGGTCATGCCGACCTTTATCAGTAAGTACATTGCGATTGATGCTTTGTCGAGGCCCTCGGCAGCATGCTAAGACAAGATCATCAGGATTGAAGAGACGCTGCCGGCTGAGATTCTGGCCAAAATGCACGCTCCCCCCAAGTCATCTATTCTCATGATCAAGCCGAAGCAATTAGTCGAGTATGATGCTGTTCTCTTCGGCATTCCCACGCGGTTCGGGAACTTTCCTACACAATGGGGGGCTTTCTGGGATCGCACGGGCGGCATTTGGGCGACAGGCGGTTACTGGGGCAAGTATGCCGGCCTGTTTGTTTCAACCGGCACGGGATCCACCCGGTTCCCCGCAGTTCTGGTAATGTTGGGGTGCGTTGATGAGCCCTGGCGCTTGACTTTCTCTGCTCTTGTGTAGGTGGACACAGGAAAAACCAAAGATCTGTCTATGAAGAACTAACCTTGATGGAAATACTGGCTAGGGATTAAGTGCCCCTCTAAGACCAGATAACAGACTGCTACGTACCACTAGTCTTGTTCGGCACCAGACCGAGCCCTGCGACCAGATCTCAATGCTGAGACGGCCCGATCTTTTTGTCAATCCGGTCAGTCCGTCACCATATCTATTTTCCTGAACAGATGAAAGGTGCTCCGTGGTTCCGGGACAAGGAGTGAAGACCATTCTCTCAGTTGCAATTTTTCAACGTAAGATTAACAATGAGGAGGCGAGGAAGACGAAAACCGGGGAAAATGAGCAGAAGATAAAACCCGGGGACCGGCCCTTGGAAGACCCTTATTCATATTGATACAGGATCTCTGCACCGATTGAGATCGAGCTTCTTGGGCGTTGATAATGCGTACCAACTTGTTCTCGACCTCCTTACTAGCGGCCTTTGCGAGGCTCTTCGTTGGAATGACAGCTTGTGAAGACCATTCCCTCCCCCTGCCCCCCGCCCCTGCCGAGGGTTATGACTACATCGTCCTCGGTGGTGGTCCTTCGGGGAAAATCACGCCAGAGCGCCTAGCTGAAGCCAACAAGAAGGTCCTGCCCCTGGAGTGCAGCGTAACAGGGCCAACCGTCGCCACGGCGTCTAACCACTCTTTGGTTTGGAACGACACCTTGATGACTGTTGATGTCCCCGGCTTGTCATTTGATGTGAGCAACATCAATTATATCGGCGGCTATCTGTGCCCCGACACCGAGGGAACCGCCGCTTGTATCCTCAGGGGAGGTGTCTCGGTCAATTATATGGTCTTTGTTCACCCTCCCGATCGTAATTTCGACGACAAGTGGCCGCAGGGGTAGAAGTGGAAAGATGTGCAAGCTGGGGCGGAGCGGCTATACCTTTGCAACCCTGGTAGTAGCCTGCCTTCCGCTGACAGCCAGCGATACGGCCAGGTCTTGTACAATATTCTAGCCAACATCTTCTCCCGCCTTGGCTGGCGATCCGTGGATATGACCGCCCAACGCAATGAGAACATGAGGTCCACAGCCACCCCGTTTGGAACATCAAAAATTACAAACGTGCGGGTCCACCCCGCACGTATCTACCACGGGCTCTGCAGCGTGATAACTTCTCTCTGCGTATGAATGCAAAGGTCACACGCGTGGTCCGCGACGGGTGCCGCGCCACGGGTGTCGAACTCGTCTTCCCAGATACGAACAATACTACTTAGGTTATTCCCTTAGCACCTCGGGGTCGTGTGGTGCTCTCGGCTGGAGCCTTATCCTCGCCACGAATCCTCTTTAACTCCGGCATCGGCCCGGCGGAGTGGCGTTGCTGTCCCGCCGACTAAGGACTGGATTGATTTGCCCGTTGGGGTAGGTTTGATGGATCACCCGATCTTCGATATTATAGCAAAGACGAACGGCACTTTCAAGAGCTGGACGCTGAGGTCATTCTGAATGGGACAGCTACGGACCTAAATGCAGGTGTCTTGACCCAGAGGAAACATCGACTGGTGTTCTTTACTTCTAATGTCGCTAGTAATGGGATTACCCGCTACTACCAGGGCTCGTGTACCCCTACTGCCGAAGGCGTTGTGACTATCAATGGCTATATGACTCACGGGCTGACTTCGACCGGCGTGCTTGAGCTTGATACGTCCCAGAAGACAGTCTTTGAGGTCTCGCCCTATCTGGAAACAGCTGGGGACCGCCAGGCGGCTACCCTGTTTGTACAATCGATGGTGGATGCCATCACCGCCCCTGGGACTGGCCTTGAGCTCCAGGGATACACAAATACTTCCGCAATCCTGAGTTCCCTCACGGCAGGGATCCAGTATGCCGGTACGACGAAGATGGGCCTGGACGACGGTCGCTACCCCAATGGCACCGCGGTGGTGGACACGAACACGAAGGTTTACGGAATGGACAATCGGGTACGTGGCCTGTGAACTTTTTCAACCCCAACCCACCACCCAATCCCGACTCGCCACCTGAGGCGTATACTAACCTTTCTTCGCTTGGGGTTTTTAGTACATAGTGGATGGTGGTTTTCACCCGGATTTGGCCTCGGGCAACAACCAGGCATATATCATGATCTCATAATCGTGGCTGAAAATGCCGTGCAACGGATTCCGTCTCGTCGGGGTGACGAGTAGTACGAGGTAGAAGTTGGTCTTATTTTGGGGTCTTTCGATACCTCGCCTTGGTGATATCTTGCGAGTGCCGATCCATCCATACCCCTCGCCGCACGACTCTAAAGTCGTCACCTTGTCCAGCATTCTGTGTTTTTCTCTTTTGTTGTTTGTTACTATTTCCACAACCAGCTATGGTTGTCACCTTTGTAGCATGATACCGACGGATAGTGGCGTTGTAGTTTTCAATCAGTTGAAGTTGCTACCCCTCGGACAACCGGGCGTGCACTTGCCGCGCACGATTGTGAAGTAGTACGTGTCGCTTTCAATACAGACAAGCGCCTGCTTATATTCCATCAAGTTCAGGCTTTGCAATAGAAGTCGATGGTCGGATGGGTGATCGACGAATGTACAAAGGAATTCCTTTCCATCCTCAGCTGTCTTTTCCCGCTCGGGCGCTGCACGAACCCACCGGTCAACCGGGGGAAACCCTACCACGCCGGCGAAAGTCCTCTAAAACTATGGCTCTGCGAGTGAATCCACATGGAGGCAATCTCCGTATTGAAAGTGTTTGCAACAAAACAAAAGCTGGAGACAAAAAGACATACAACAGAAGGGATTCGCTGGTGGTCACCCACCCAACTACTAACCTCCCGGCGTGTGGCTTAAGTACGGCTGAGCGGACGGGAAGCCCTGTTTTCCACACCCTGTGGTCGTATGTACGTTCCATTTACCTTTGAACATTTATAGCCCGTGGCAAAGCAGGCCATGAAATCATTTGCAACCAAAACGGGACTCTTTTTCCCCTATAATCTACTAAATATCTTACCTACCCTCCACGTCCTGCTAATTTTAATAAAGCTCGTGCAGCATCAATGAGTGTGTGGGCCTGAAAACAACCGGTATCTCGCGGTGGTTCAGCCCAGGATTTGATCCAGAGTGCCCTACCCCAAAGTGTCATTCGACCCCTGAGTGCGGTCCTCTCGGTAGCCTCGGCTTGTTTTATTTAGCGTCATGTCCATGTTTAACCTATGTAAGGAACTGTTGACCCGTGGCCCGGGCCTTTCAATCGGTCCGATTCTTGAGTAAGATTCTGCAAAGAAGTCCATGTGTTAAAATAAGCATCGCTGAGGGCACCAGACACCTTGACGTCTGTGAGAACAACAGCAAGATCAAGGTCAGGGTCACCAAACCGATATTTTTTAACCCTGAGTCAAACGGCCTAACTCCACTTCCTTCACCAGTGTTTGTGCTAGCAGTACTTTTCCGAGACTAAAGACTGGATAGAGGCTATGGTTGGATCTAAGGCCAAACGCACAGGCGACGGGCCGGCGGGGACAAAAGTGGGTGGGGATATCAACTTGAAACACGACGGTTACTAAAATGATTCAGGAGCAAGCCCCGACCTCCCAGACCACGGGAATTAATTTACGACAGACGTCGTTGTCTCACCTTCTCAATCCTTGATCAGATTGACTGTACTCTTGCCAGTAGTACTTATAAGGCCGGCACGGCGTTTCATTTCCAGTGTCCCAAGCTGCGCTTCTCTGCCACTCGCTACTTGCACCACCAGCATCCACTACATTCCTTACTACAACCCCAACACCATCTTCATAATGGTCGCTCTTTCCAACATTCTCCTCGCTCTTTCGGCCGCCTCGGCCGCCCTGGCGGCCCCGAACCGTCTTGCTCTCATGGAAATGGCCAAGCGCAGCCTGACCACCTCCAGCGAGGGCACCTCGAATGGGTACTTCTACTCCTTCTGGACGAACGACGAGGGCTCTGTCACCTACACCAACGGCAATGCTGGTGAATACTCCGTGGAATGGAGCGATGCTGGCAACTTTGTTGCCGGTAAGGGCTGGAGCACCGGCAGTGATCGGTAGGTTCCATTCTCGCTTGCCTTCTTGTATGCCTCGATCTAACGCGCCTACCAGCGACATCACCTACACCGGTACCTGGACCCCCACCAACAACGGCAACAGCTACCTGTCCGTCTACGGCTGGACCACCAGCCCCCTGATCGAATACTACATCGTCGAACACTACGGCGACTACAACCCTTCTAGCGGATTGACCCAGCTCGGCACCGTGACCAGCGACGGCAGCACGTACAAGATCTACGAGTCGACCCGCACCGACGCCGCCTCCGTCGAGGGCACCAGCACCTTCAAGCAGTACTGGTCCATCCGCGACGACGCCCGCGTCGGCGGCACCGTCACCACCAAGAACCACTTCGACGCCTGGGAGAACCTCGGCCTCGAGCTCGGTACCTTCAACTACCAGATCGTCGCCGTCGAGGGCTACGAGAGCAGCGGTTCCGCCACCATCACCGTCGAAAGCGCCACCCACACCACCCTTACCACTCAGTCGACCGTTGCCACCGCCGCTGATGAGGAGGATGAGGAGGACTGCTAGACGCTTCTGAATCACGGTCGCTGTATATAGTGTCTCTGGGATGCGAGATTAGATGTCGATAGTTCTATATTCGTCAAATTCGATGAACTCAAGTCTTCCGTGCGGTCGGGTCCAAGAGGACCTCTCTTGTTTCTGTATCCTCTTCCTACCTTAGTTGACTGCATGTACTCGTTATATTCCGCAATGATATACATAAGCTCAATCATGAACGTTATTAACGCGAGATTATAGGAATGTTATGATGGATTTCTTGTCCTCCTTTCTATTCTTCGATCCGATCACAGGTATTCATTTTCAGAAGCCATTAAGTCGAATGGAAGCATGTGACGGTACAACCCAGCGCAGGCCACCCGCGAGAACTGAACTGACGACCCTGAGCTGGTAAGCTCCATCTCCGGTCGACTTTTCTGTCCCACATGTGCAAATACCCCTCAAGCGAATGTCTTGGCTGTAATACAGATGTCGGGGTCGATGTAGACGCGTACATGACCATTGGACACCCTAATTGAAATGGTCATACTATTCATATGATAGGCGATTTGCCGAGCCCTCGCACCGCTTATAAGACCCTCCGTCTCATCCACTCAATCTTCTGCCACCTGTGAACTGCTTTTGCCAGGCATTCTTCTCGGAGATCACCTGTGACGTGAGCAGGGATTCGTCAACAGCGGACGACATACTCATTGAGTAAAGAATCTTACGGTTTTTCCAGTGCTCCATCAGAAACAGAGTCTACGGTGGCCTGTGTTTTCTCGGTCGGGTCTTACTCGGAATACCATCTGCACTGCTTCGAACGCGGTATCGCCGAGCAACAATCGTTCGCACGATTATTAATGCATGGTATGTCTCTTCTGTATTCATAGGTGTGGTCCTCTTCGCATCACCGCAATGATCGGTCTTTCTTGTAGTCTATGTGGTGGTCGAGTCAAATTGTTCGTTGGTTGCCGGCCAAGTGAGGAAGTCGCGCAAACCCGCCGGAGTATAAACCCCCCCCCCGCCCCCCTCGACCCCGGCTCCCGAGCCCGTTCTTTCCTCTCTTTCTTTTTTCCTTCTCCCTCTCCGCCGCCGCGTCGGATACTGTGCACTACGCCCGTATGGATCACTCACACACATCTCGTTGTAGCAGGGCCTCGTTTCTTATGGTGCGACGTTATCCCTGCCAAGGTCTTTCGCTTTTCCAGCCTGTGATTGTATTAGCCGTATATCTGAGGATGAGCGAAGAAACTGTGCTCTTCATTCTGTTGCTGGGTGCGATTGTCAGCCATGTTTTACTGTACTCAGGTGGACGCGAGGAAAACACTGGCGACAAGGTCTGGGTTGAACCGAATAAAGTAGAGAACCCGATCGTCACATTACAGAAGTCAAGCGTCGCGATGCGAGCAGCCAGAGCAGGGGCTCCAGTCTTGAAGAGTTTATGGCGGCTCAACAACCCATTCGTGTCAGACTCGGTAGAACTACAGCTTTCGTACCGTCAGGCCTTGTACAAGGCACTTGCTGAAGTAGATGATAGTGCATGGGCAGACATCGCTCGGGTAGTGGGCAAAGCCATCCAGCCTCTGTTCACCCGACGCACAATATCGGGTGGTTCCTGCACCGTCACCGCCGACCTACGACAGATCAGCCTCACCACCTCTGTTGCTGCCGTTCTCAAAGCTCTCTTCGAAATCGACAACATCGGTTCCGACAAACTCAGCTACTTCGGCTCGGAAATCCATCGCATCAGCGTAGAGGGCAAACGACACGCTCTGACAGCTGCCGCCTCCCAGGGAATTCCCGGGGATCTGCGGCGCTCGGCGGACGCCTTGATCCAGGCCCTGCGCCACGTCTTCATTGACGCTGCAGTGTCCACGGAGTTGGCAGAGACGATCCTTTACCGCGTCTCAGGCTCCCCGCCCCCGCAAGAGTTCAATCCGCTGAACCTGCTCCTCCCCGCCTTCGAAGCCCCGTGGCGCTCGACCTTGTACACACTCCTCGCAGTCCTCCAGCCCGGCGCCTGCCAACCCAGATACGTCCTAGCTCTTAGGGACTGCCGACCGGACCACGACCCGGACCCTCTCGCGTTAGCGATCGCATACGAATCTCTCCGCCTCTATCCGCCAATCCGCCGCATCAGCCGGGTATGCACATCCATCGACATCGAAGCCATCCAGCGGGATCCTTCCCACTGGGGCCCGACCGCGCAACAATTCCACCCGGAGCGATTCCTTACGCCTGGCGGGCAGCGAATCCGCTCGTCCTTGGTCGGACCGAAGCAATTCGCTTGGATCCCGTTCGCCGTGGGGAAGATGAAATGCCCTTCCGCTCGAGTCTTTTCGATACGCATGATCGTTGTGGTTGTGGGCGAGATCCTCCGGCAGTTGTTTCCGGGCGATGCCACTCCCGAGTGGGAAGTGGCGGGGGCTGAGTGGGATGCGGCTGCTAGCAGGGGGGAGGCGCTACGGGCGGGAAGGGGGGAGTATGAAGGGGTTAGTGTCGTCTCTGTTTGTAGATGACGGGCGGTGATCGGTTTGAGTTCCCAGGAAGGAATTTACTAGGCGATTCCGTTTGAGGGCCCCGTTGCAATCCTGATAGTTGAGGTTATACTGTGGGCGACGTTCAAAGAATAGATTACAGAAGGCGCGGAGATGATCATCTGAACAATGGACTTACATCTCAGCATTCCTCAACACCCTGCGCCTTCAAAGCTGTCAGCGTTGCCAAGTAATCCGGTCACGTGATTCCAAGGCCTTTGGTTCTTGTTTACATGCGGGAACGCAGATAGTTCCAACCATCAAGAACCACGAAGAATCTGACAACACGTTCCCAAAAGCCTACTCTAAAACTTCAAAAGCATCGTCGAAAGCACTTACCGCCTACCGATGCACATTATAATCCAGACAAATTAAAGTGTGTTCGACAGTCAAAGGCCTGATTTGCTCTTCTGGCTTGAGCTAGCAGCTGTCTTCCGATCCCGCAAAGGAGAGGCCAAGGAATGATTAGTCGACTCAATCTATCCCGCCCGCTAGATGTATAGAATAATCAACAAGATTAGCCTACCACTAGGCTGCATAGGTATTTATCCGCTAGTGCCCCTTCGGGTACAGACAAAGTGGCCCCGAGACGCGGTCTCTTTGGCTCGGAGCTCGTGTTATGCAGGTGGGGTTACCTGGCGTGAGTATATGTTATTGAGGATACTCTAAACAAACTCGCATCTACTACTCTGCTTGATCACTAATCGATATGCTACTCATTATCCTGTGTATTCAAGAATATATGTGATCAAAGATATAGCTAAATGATGTGTCTGTATCGATGATTCCTTCTTATTTGTTCACCATGGATGCAGTCCTCATCTTCCTAGCGCCATTCATCCGCCACAGATCCATTATTATCTTGTCGCATAGCGCCTCGTCGCCTGATCCACTCCCACCTAGAAGGTAGCTGTAGACAAGACTAGAGCTTTATGATTAGTAGCTGTGGGGTTCGCTTTCCGAAGGGCGCCGTAAATCGAGAATGCTTCCAAGCTGTACTCCGCATCAATTTTCGGTATGACGATATATGAAGCAGCCTACTTCGTTCCTGGGGCGATCGTATGTTTTCGAAGCCAATCCTTGTTCTGGGCTCGAAAAAGGATCTAGCTCGATCTCGCGCACAACCATGTCCTCCGTTCAAGCACTGGTCCTGGACTTCGCCGGAGTTCTATGCTCATGGACCCCGCCAGCCCAAAGCCCCCTCTCCCCAGCTCAGCTCAAACAAATCATGTCTTCCGAGATATGGTTCGAATACGAGCGCGGGAGATATTCCGAAGAAGAATGTTATGCAAAGCTCGTCAAACGGTTCTCGATCAGCGCTGCGGACATGGCCTCCACCATGGAACAGGCCCGTCAGAGCCTGGAACTGAACCACGCCGTACTTCAGCTTGTCAGCGAGATAAAGAAGCGCAACCCCGGGCTCAAGGTGTATGGCATGACGAACACGCCCCATGCGGAACAGGATTGTGTCAATCGCATCGTGGACAGCTATCCTGTTTTCGACCACGTATATCTCTCCGGGGTCGTTGGGATGCGCAAACCAGATCTTGGATTCTATCGGTTCGTTCTCGGGGAAATTAGGTTACGGCCTGACGAGGTCGTGTTTGTGGACGATAAAGCAGAGAATGTGTTGGTCGCGCAGTCCGTGGGGATGCTCGGCGTGGTATTCCAGAACGTCACCGATTTCAAGCAGCGAACCATAAACCTCATCGAGGACCCTGTCGCTCGGGGTTTGAACTATCTCAGGTCGAATGCAAGGAGCCTCCTAACCGTGACTAGCGATAACTCAGTGATCCACGAAAACTTTGCGCAGTTGCTGATTCTGGAGCTGACGGGCGACCGGTGAGTTTCTCTATCACGGCTTGTGTATGGCATGTGGCATCTGTAACTGACGTGGGCTTAGAGACTTGGTTGAACTCGAACCTTGGGATCGAACATGGAACTACTTCATCGGTCGGTCAGATTCCTCCATGGGTACGGTGTTGCAGCTATTGATACGGTGGGACTGTCAACAGGGGTTCCTCAGACGCCGACGAGCACCTTCCCCAACGATCTAGACACTACCTCTATCGCGCTCTCGGTTCTTCCTATTCATAAAGACGTCGTCGCCGATGTGGCGAATGAGATTCTGCTGCTTATGGACAATGATGGGATAGTCCCGGTATGACCATCATCAATTCATCTGCATCTTCCTCACTAAGAAAACCTCGGAAGACATATTTCGATCCTACTCGCCCTCGAGTCGACCCAGTCGTCTGTGTCAACGTACTCAGCCTGTTCGCCCAGAATGGTCGAGAATCCGAGTTACTCGCTACCTTCAACTGGGTGCTGGACGTGCTGCGACATAGAGCCCACCTGCAGGGCACGAGATACTACATCAGTCCGGACGCCTTCTTGTACTTTCTGGCCAGACTCTCGGTCTTTCTGGCGAAGAGTCCACTCCGCGCTCGGCTGATGCCTCTCCTGGAAGAAAGAGTATATGAGCGAATTGGTGTTGCTGGCGACGCCATTTCGTTGGCCATGCGAGTCTATGCGTGTAAGCTGCTCGGAATGCCGAATACGATCGATGAACGAGCATTGCGAGACACGCAGTGTGAGGATGGCGGCTTTCCTACTAGTTGGGTCTATAGGTTTGGATCGACCGGGGTGAAGATTGGGAACAGGGGATTGACTACTGCACTTGCAGTAAAGGCCATTGAGATGCCTCTCGCTCAGGGGGTCGTCGAGGGCGATAAGGGAGGCGGGCCGCAATGGTGGTTCTGGGCTGGAGTGGAATTGTTGAACCATTACAAGTTTTGGAAGTCATAGGGATTGACGACTGACATTCGATAATAGCCTCTAAACATTCGTTGCCTTATTATCTCTTTCTGCAAAGCACAATATATCACAAGGTTCAACAATGTGTCCTCAACTACATGAAAGCTCTTCGTGATCATCCGGTCCACCCAAATTCGATCAAAGCCATTTCCGCACCGTCCAGGTGCCGACAACCGAGCAATCGAAATCTCGACTCCGTTTGCTCAAAGAGCCGGGTCCAGTCTTCGATATCTCGCTCATAGGCATTGAACAGGCCTATCATGCCCAAGCCCATCGTCCTGTCACAGCCCGTTAGCTTAAAGTCCCATGGCAGTAATCAGGGCTACATACCGTGCCAACCTTTTTCTGCACACAGGGACCTCTCCTGGCTCAGGCATGCAGATCTCATTGACAATGACTGTTGCCCCCGGTCGCAGCGCAGGGATCAGTGCACGGAGAATTTTGATACAGTACTTGTCCGACCAGTTATGCAGGACCCATCGCAGGAAGTATGCAGAAGCAAGAACAGACTGCTCTTTGAAGAAGTCATGAGCCATAAAGCTCACGCGGTCGGCGACTTGGGGTGGCAAGTCTACCTCAGCTCCAGCTATGGTACTTTCGAGGTCCTGCACCACGAATTTCAACGCTGGAAACCTCGAGGCCACTGCCACCGCAACTTGACCTCGTGAGCCGCCAATATCCACAACCGTGCCTGACCCTAGACGACCCCAGTCATATGAATCGACTACTTTCGAGGCCGAATAGCTCTCGCTTGAAGCCCACACGTTCATGGCACTCGCCATCCGGGCACCGCGCGCCGGGTCTGCGTCTAGGACCTCATAAATTGCCCGATCCGTGTTCTCGGCGAGGGAGAAACCCTAGCATATATGAATCGGTCATCAGCGACCTGTCTTCAGACAATTGCGACAGAGGGTACACGGAAGGGGAGCATACCGTCTGGTTGGGCTCATCCGATCGTGGCCATTTCTGCATCGCATCGGGCGCCTAGAATGAACGACAGAGTCAGTGCTACTTCTCACATCCAGATAGCCGTAACGCTTACACAAATAATAGCCTCTGTCAGTTCGTCAATAGAGAACGCCATCCAGCGCGCTATATCACCATTTCTCATCACCACCGACCGAGGGGTGTGGGCCACAAATCCCCGTCGGGACTCGCGGAACACCCGCAAGGTCATAGCATGGCGAAGCACATGTTTGACCACCCCCTCTCTAAGGCCAGTCTGCTCTGCGATCGAGGAAAAGCTCATTTCCATGTCCGGGTTGATTAGACTCGCGATGTTGAAGCGATGAATCATTATCATACTCATGAAGCCCACCGGCTACACCTACTTGTCAGCTATGGTTCGCGAGAATGGCACTGGACGCGCTAGGACTCACTGCTCCCTCGAAAAAGGCGCTCACGGGGTCTGTGAGCAAGTATCGCAGCTCCGAAGCCGAATCTAGGATTAATTCCTTTGCATGCTGCAGCTCGCGAGGAAGAGTGATTCCACCGTTGGCCTCGAAGGAAGGATACGGCAGGTCCCGCTGCTTAAGATACTCCTCAATTGCTCTGGTCGCGGTGCTGATGGAAGCTGCAAGGTCTCCTACTTGAGGGGAACTTGTCATGCCTTGACACACCGAGCGGACGGGGAGATCAGCGGCGGCCGTCCCTCCCTTGATAGGAGTTGGCCGTTGAGCAGCTGGCCCCTTGTGCGTGATCATGGTGAGTTCGCCTTCGGATTCTGAGTGAGATCTTATTTGCTGAGAAATATTTGGCATGGAAGCTTGAGAACTGGGCTACCCTTTCTGGGTCAGAAGATGTCTTAAGGGCGGGCCGGAGGAAGTATAGTTCGGAGAGGCTATCTGGTTCATGACATTTGCTTATCATCTTGGTAATCGTTGACGCGTTCAGTCCGAGGATGAGAACAGCAGTATGTGTGTATACTGCCGGTTCTGGGAGGTCAAACTTCGCCGCGCCCATCGATTCTACACAATGTGGTACCAAGTGGCCGACTGAACTGCACCAGGATCCAGTGTGTTGCTTCACTCGGTCGCCGAGTTTCATATGATCCGGATCACATGCTGAATCACAGAGCAGACGTGCACGATGGTTTTTCAGCCACTGTAAGTCAAGGATCTATCATAGTTCTAGAAGAAGTCAGAGTCTAGGCCTCGTTGAACCCGAGAAGGTTTTTGAAGTAGCTTCTGGTGGAACCAAGGTATAGAGAACCACTGTTCAGGGCGACAACGAGCGTGATAGATACGTAAGTGGCTCCTTAAAGGTTGAAAAACATGTTTGTGGAAGAGACAGATGGAGATATACTGTGAATGATTATGACTTTGAACCATTATGGTCGGAGTGTGCCTCATGGAAAGTGGATGACATTGACATTCTTGACTTGAGTTTGGGTACATTCAGCGTCTTTTGACAGTTTTTTTTTGCCTTCGCGATCAGGAGTCACTTTACAGCGTTGTTAAATATTCACATGGGTGGATCGGTTAACTCGGAACTCTCTTAGCCTACATGGTTCCAGTCCAGTATACTTTCGCCCTTCTCCAGGGCAGAGAGTTCTTGTCCGTATTGGTTTTGAATCCATGCCAAAACAGGACCCCACCCTGTCTTTTTCACCACGCTCGCCCATCGCCCACCATCTCAAAATACTTCCATACAGCGAAAATCTAGCAAATCCCCTCCCTGCTCACAGTATCCCCTCATTCAACACGAGATGGACGAAGCTCTTGATCATGTCAAAGATCTTGCCAAGTGTCTTGATGAAGACAATCGCAGCAGGTTGGCGAATGAGCTGCGCGATCTCGTAATTTCCCTCGAGCCTGATGAAGATGCGGTGCAGCGCATTACCTTTGCCGTATGTCTCTTAACGCGCTGGTTGAGCGACGCTAACAATGCGATAGCCCCTCGAGCTATATGCTGCGCGAATCGGCGTCAAGCTGCGTGTCTTTCATCTGCTAGCCTCCAGTGATTCGGGCATTCATCTCGATCGGCTGGCCAAAGAGACTTCTGCTGATGAGATATTGCTTGGTACAGAAACCTCCCTCGATCGTATGAGGGAGCTAATGTATGATAGGGCGGATTATGCGCTATCTTGCGAGCGTCCGAATGATCACAGAGCTCGGACCCGACCTCTTTGCAGCGAATAAAATGACCCGGGCTCTCTCTACTCCCAAGGGCGAAAGCTATATCAACGCCTAGTAAGGATGCCGCCTTCCCTCGACCGAGCGCCAGCGCCGGTGGATAAGCACCCCGCTAATATGGCAATACTCTTCAAGTTACGAGCTAATCCTTCCGGTGATGGCCAAAATGCCCCCATTCCTCGAGCGAACCGGCTATAGCAACCCCACGGACTCTCTCAACCTGCCTCTGCATGACGCATTCGGGTGCAAAGGCGACCTGTTTGCGTTCCTGAAAGCCCACCCGGAGAAATGCGCCATGTTCCACAACCACATGCACTTTCAAAGGAATCAGACCACCAACTGGGCCAAACTTGCCACCGTTCTTCGCAGTAAGGAAACGGCAACAGACGAGGTCTTGTTTGTGGACGTCGGCGGGGGCACCGGGCATCAATGCCAGCGGGTGCTCCAGTATGATCCTGACATTCCCGGTCGGTTCATCCTTCAAGACTTGCCTCAGGTGATGGAGGCTGCCCCCACCATTCCAGGGGTTGAGAAGATGGACTACAATGTCTTCGAGGAACAGCCTGTCATTGGTAAGGTCCGGAGACGATCATTCCCGTGTCATGCTTGCTGAGTAGTGACAGGTGCCAAATTTTACTACTTCCGGGGAGTTCTCCACGACTTCGCTGACAGCAGCTGTCAATCGATCCTGCGTAATACAGCAAAGGCGATGCGCAATGGATCTACCCTTCTTCTGGATGAAATGGTTCTGCCCAACTACGGGGTAAACTGGATGGCTACGGCGATGGATCTACAGATGATGGCGAACGTCGGGGCGCAGGAACGGACTCGCGGAGCCTGGACAAATCTACTGGAGTCGGCGGGTCTGAAGCTGGTAGACATTCAGTATCACGGGTTGGACCCGTACCAGGCCCTGATCTTTGCGGTCAAGCAGGGTGAGGAAAGGATGTAATGGTGTTTGAACTCTTAATCCATTTTGTGGCAGGATTGTATGCTCGAATTATAGGTTCAGATTGGCCCAATTGAACGTGTTCTTGTGTTAGCACCAATCGTTGTCGTAGTCGGCTAATCTTCTAAATCACAATACTGCTGTTTAGCTGCTGGCTTTGGAGTCGCCGCATAAGAGCGAACAAAGTCATCTGGAATTGCACAGTTTCTTCTTAGGCGACAGCCATAACCTGCCAGGTGCCGACTCTCCCTTTCCTCCGTCTCTTCCATCCCTCCTCCTTGCTCCCAGTGTCCTCGAGTGTTAACGTCAACGACATTCGCTGCACAACCTTGATGTTTTCTTTTTCAATGTATCATCATTTTTACTCTTCATTCTCGAAGGTTATTCCTCTAGCCTATGTCATTTGCTCCTTCCCGAAATATTTACTCCCCGGTAAGATAAGCCACAGCTACCTCTTCATACCATCGGTACAACTAACACTCATTATCGCTCACAACAAGCTAGTCCCTTCCCTCCTGCTCCGCCTCCTTCACGAGCTCAAAATAGACTTTTTGATAATCCTCCTTCGTTCACGTTCTACAACCTTTTCCATCTCGAAGTCAAACCGGACGCTTACGTCGGAGGTACCACCCATGTCAGCTTTACAGTCGCGGTTCCAGTTCCATGATGACATCCATTTCCCACGCTGCAAAGCTCCACGGGTCCCCTCGGACATTCTCAAGGCGGAAGTGTCCGAAGATAGGATACTCGGTGATTGTCAACACTGGCTTGGAGACTGCAATTCTAGACTCTTTTCGGCCGAAACTATCTCGCCCCGAAGTCTATGTCAAGTGATAATGATGTTGGCATCTTGCACGGCCTAATGGGCTTGCCACATAACCAAGTCAGCCACCTCGCTCATTTCCATGTTGTATCACGAGTCAAGAGTACGGCGCGGTCATTCCCTTGGATATCGAGCTCCGGAAAGCAGAGTAAGATTCGCAAGCTGTGACTTACTCCGAGATGACCTAACAGACCTCCGATTGTTAAGCCGGACGGGATTTGAGAGGCAATGATCCCCAGGATACAGATTTAAAAACTCCGAACAGGTATAAGGGAGTGCCGTCATATGCTTGGAGAGTCGGCACTTCTCTTACAATCATCCTAGATTTGTATCTTTGCGCCATCAATATACTGCGCTCTGTTTTTTGATCAGGACCTGCCCGGATTTCATCAATATGGCATTCAATAATCTCGTTCAACTAATCGACACTGTGGCTAGTGAGACGGAGAGTGGTCAGATTATCTGTTACCCCTCGGGCTTAACTAAGTGCCGCAGCACCAACACTTATCGCGAGCTCCTGCATGAGGCACGTCAGGCTAGCCAGGCACTTCGTCGGAGGGGTACCAGTGACCTCTCTGTTCAGTCTCCAGTTCTCCTGCACTTCACTGCCCATTGGGACAACATTGTCTGGTTCTGGGCGGTGATATTGGCAGGATGTATCCCGGTCATGTCCACAGCACTTCCAAACAGCCCCTTCCTCCGCACAGCTCATCTAAAGCATCTTTCAGTCATGCTGAAGCATCCGTTATGCTTGACTCGAGAGAGCCAGATGCCTGAATTCCGTGATCAAGAGGCGATACAACCCGTGTCCGTTGAATCCTTGAATCTATCGGGATCGCCTTTCGTGGAGAAGATGGCTATCAATCCTGAGCCAGAAGATACTGCTGTCATGCTACTCACATCCGGTAGCACTGGGAACTGCAAAGCGGTTTGCCTAAGCCACGGTCAGATCCTGGCTGCAAATGTCGGCAAGCTTTCCGTCATCCCGCTTGCCGGGCAAAGCTTAATGAACTGGGTACACCTCGACCACGTCGCAGGCTTGATAGAGATCCATCTGCAAGCAATGCTCGCTCGCATGGATCAGGTACATGTTCCCGGCTCGGATCTCTTGTCCAGTCCAACCACATTCCTCGACTTGATCGACACACACCGTGTCTGCCGTACATTCGCGCCCAACTTCTTTCTAGCTAAACTCCGAGCTGCCCTTGAGAACCTACACGACCCGCCCCAGTGGGAACTCAGCTGCCTGCAATACATTGCGTCCGGAGGTGAAGCTAATATAACCAAAACCTGCGTCGATATCTCGAAGCTGCTGTCCCGATACGGCACACCCTCGAACGTCATCGTGCCGGGATTCGGGATGACTGAGACTTGTGCTGGCTCCGTCTTCAATACACGATGTCCTGAGTACGACCAGGACCAGAAGCTAGAATTTGCGGCGGTTGGCCGATGTATGCCGGGAATTTAGGTTCGGATCACAGATGGCTCGCCCGCCAACACCTGCGTCCCGCCAGGGGAGATTGGCAACCTTGAAGTCACTGGCCCCGTGGTATTCAAGTCCTACTTCAACAATCCGATAACCACGGCAGACTCTTTCACAAGCGATGGATGGTTCAAAACGGGCGATCATGCCTTGCTTGACTGCAATGGCTATCTCGTCATGGCCGGTCGGGCTAAGGACACAATGATCGTCAACGGACTAAAATATAATCCTCTAACCATCGAGAGAGCACTGGAAGATGCCAGTATTCCAGGTCTCACGCCTACATACAACTGTTGCTTCTGTTCGCTGCCCCCGGGAGGTGAGACGGAAGAAGTCTGTCTGGTCTACGTACCCACATACCAGGCAGATGACATGGTCGCCCGTGTGGCAACGACGGAAGAGATCTCCAAGACAGTCATGATGTGCACTGGGGCACGACCACAGGTCATTCCACTTTCGAAGACCATCCTTCAAAAAACAGTACTGGGCAAATTGTCGAGGGCGCAGATAAAAGGCAGCTACCAGAGAGGGGAGTACCAAGCCTACCAGGAGCTGAATAGCAAGATGGTGAAGCTCTACCGAAGCATTACAAAAGTAACACCGAGAGACGAACTTGAATCTACCCTCCTCGCCATTTTCACCGACACCCTTGGGCTGGATGACGAAGACTTCGGAGTACAAAGCCCACTTCTAGACTTGGGCGTCACCTCAATGGAGCTGATCAAGCTCAAGAAGGCCCTTGAGGAACGCTTAGACCTGTCTGAGGAAATCCCAATCATTACACTCTTAAGAAACCAGACCATCCGAGCCCTTGGGGACTCCCTCCGAGATCTGCAGAAATCCACTCTCGAGGCTCCCCAAATCTACAATCCGGTGGTCGTACTACATAATGAAGGTCACAAGACACCGCTCTGGCTCATTCACCCCGGGGTGGGTGAGGTGCTTGTGTTCCTGAACCTTACCAAGTATATTCAGGACCGGCCGGTTTTCGCGCTCCGGGCGCGAGGCTTCAACGAGTCTGAACAGCCGTTTGACAGTATCGGCGAGGCAGTAGCCACCTATCATGCCGCAATCAAGCACACGCAACCTGAAGGCCCCTACGCTATTGCCGGTTACTCATACGGTGCCATGCTCGCCTTCGAGACCAGCAAGCGGCTCGAGAAACACGGGGATACTGTAGGGTTCCTCGGCTCCTTTAACCTTCCACCACACATCCGATCACGTATGCGTCAGCTAGACTTCCGGCAGTGTCTGCTTCATCTTGCCTACTTCTTGGATCTGATGAGCGAAGGTCGTGCGAATGACCTGGCGGCGGAGCTTGGTGACAGCGTCTCGCAGGAGGAAGCGCTGGAGATAGTGTGGACGAATTCAGACTCGAGCCGGCTGGCAGAGCTCGCACTGACAAAGCATGGTCTCTTGAAGTGGGCATGTCTGGCGTTCGGGCTGCAGAGTATGGCAGTCGAGTATGAGCCGTCAGGGTCGGTAGTGGGCATCGATTGCTTCTACTGTATCCCGCTTGCGGGAGTGGCATCGTCCAAGCGGCAGTGGTACGATGAACATATGGTCAAGTGGAAGGAGTTCGCGCGGTCGGAGCCGCGGTTCCATGATGTGGCGGGCGCGCACTACACAATGCTATCACCGGAGCATGTCTTTGGATTTCAGAAGACGTTGCGGCGGGCGCTAGAGGATAGGGGGCTTTGAAACTTCAAGTATCGCGTCGCTGTCTGATGGTCTTTATCATCTTCTTCATTCTTATGCGAGATTGGTTTTCGTTGGATTCAGATGAAATCCGCGGCTAAGTATGTCACATGTTGGCGAGTATATGAGTATGAATGAAGTGTGTTTGTGCATTGTATTGCCTTTCGCCTTTCTGCTCTTCTATCCAGTATTCTTCCTCTCCCCTCAACTGAGCTGGCGTTCGGGTAACTGAGAATCCGAATCGACTTAAGTTGTACAGTCAATGTCATCATGTTCCCTTGCCTTGTACACGTCTATGATAGTTTGCACCTCTAGACTTTGCGCGAACACCGTATCCGTAGTACATTGCCGTGTGGCAAACAGCTCTTGCTGTGGGAAGAGTTCTAGCATCCGGAGTTCTCGGGAGAAGAGCACCCGATGACACTCAGGGCAGCTAACAATTCCTGACACGAAAGTGATCGCCCAGCCAGACGGTGCAGACTATGACAACTTCTAGCAAACTCGTCATCGGGGCTGACTTGTGCAAGCGCTGATGGATTTGTACTGCACAGTGTACATGAACCATGTTGCGGAGCGGCAACATCCGTTGTCATGGCTTAGCCCAGTCGCACCAGATCGCCAACACGGGTGGCACACAATCCACGTCAGTGTCGTCCAGCATTTCTCAGATAAATGGCTACGTGGTGCAAGAAAATCACCTCCGTGGGAAGTGCCGGACATTTCCATGTCGTACGCCGATCTTGGGTGACAGAACCGGAGATCTGGTTGCCAGTCCGATACGAGCAATCAACATCCCGACTGATCCCCACAAACACCTTCCACAGACCTTCCAATCGGAGCATGAAAGGTTGAGCTTCACGTCCATGCTGTCCAAGCTATGCGTGATACCAGGGTCGTCAGCTTCGTATAGCAAGGGACTATATCCCTGCTCAACTTGAGGGAGCAAGATATATATACCTCCGTCACTTTGCTCGTCTGCCAACTCTCTCTAGCACGCACCGCAAAAGTATCCGACAGCAATTTGATTGAAATCAGCCCTGTCTAAAATCATCGCAGCTATGATTCCCCTTCCCAGCAAGACCACTCCTCCTACCACAAAGTCGGAGCAGGTGATTATCCCTCTGCTCTACTACGTCCAGCGCATTCAGCGGTGAGTCCCCTCCCGGCCGGGTGGCTCTTCGCTTAAGTTACTGCTAACACAGAAACAAGCCTGATGTATGAGATCCCCTCCGACGAGGACGCCCTCAAACTCCTGGAGGACAACTTCAGTCCCGAGACGACCTTTGAGTAAACATTACCCAGCGCCCCCTGCCCCCACTCCAAACCCTCTCAAGCAGAACCCCATTCCACTAACCTCCAGCGACAATGACGGCAGATGGAACTACGAGAAACTCCACTTCGACGACTTCAAGAACTTCGTCCAGAACTGGCGCACCCGCTACACCTTCCTCGAGTTCAAGTTCTTCGACCCCGTCGCCACCCCGGATGCCAACGACCCGGAGGGCCGCGGCGGAACGCTCGGGTTCGGCATGCGGGGCCGCGTGATCGGGAAGGATGATGGCAAGATCTATGAGGGGAAGGTTCAGTGCGTTTTCCCTTTCCCTTCCCCTGAGAGGGCTTGTGTGGTGGTGTTGCAACAGCAAGGCTAATGACCGGGGTTCGCAGTGGCATCTTCAAGGTGGAGTGGGTGCCGGGGCAGGATGGGGGCGAGGATCGTCGTGTGATCACTCGCAGTACTCAGGTGTTGCAGGGGCCGTATGTTATTGAGGAGGAGAGATGAGATGGTTTCTTCTCAACTCCTCGGGGGACTTCGAATGAAGGTCTTCCTCTGTCGAGGGAGAGGATGATGAGGGGAGAGGGAGGACCAGTATTGGGTATTGGGGAGAGATTGCTAGGTAGTTTGCGCTGAGGAGCAGTTGAATGCAACGTATTACTTGGATCGCTCTTTCTTAGCCATGCATTAAAGAGGCTTGATGTGCCCCCATTCTCATCCACACTACCTGCCCCAGCATACCTCCGACGCACCATTAGATATACGGACGTTGCCTCCAATTTGACACTTTATACACGGATCCTTACTACAGAATTTGATTGAGGGTGAGGATGGTGGAGAACAAGAAGAACATGGAGAAGGGAAAGGAAAGAGCAACGGAAGTGTTTTGCGGGTGAGCCTCCTTCCTATCACGTGTGCACTCTGCGAAAGCTGTACAGTACTTTCCTAGACTGAAATGCTTCAGAAACCGGAACCTAAATGTACCCTTCATTTGGATCGTGCCTCAATCGCCCCTGAAAAGGATAAAAGCGAAAACCGGCGCAGTTGCAGCTGGCCCGCCAGGATGTTCTCCGTCCTCGGGAGCATTATTTCAACAGTCCGCAGTAAAGGGATCCTGGGACAAAATCAGCCCATCCATCAGCTGAATTCCACAATTTCAATCATTTGGCTACCTCCAGCCACCTTAACCCGCACGCTCACTACCGTTCATAGAAAGTTGTTGCCACGGTGGAGTCGGTGGGTGGGTGGCTGACGAGTGTATAGAGCTACGCAGCTGGTCCTGCACTTCAAAACCCGACACGATAGTCAAATTATGATGAAAATCTACCAAGCCTTTGCAGTTCAATGTTGAGGGTGGAGATCCAACGATCCCGGGGACAGTGGCATCCTAAACTCTGCGTAAGGCCACCCTCTTTGTCTCTCGTACTTCTTCCGCAAGATCGCTTGCTCTTCACCGCTGAAATCCCTCTCTCCTCCATATCACACGCTCAGTTTCTTCACAGAAGGGCTTATCGCGCAACCCACTTTGAGCCGATACGTTGGCTCCCTGCACGTGCTGCCGATCGCAACTTTCCACATCTCACCGGAGCTGGTGATCTGATTGGCCCTGCCAGGGACGACCCCTGTCAACGCGTCCCAAGGAACACGTCCAGCGTGTCAGCTTTGAAGGTGGAATTTCGTGATTAGTTGGCATCTCGACCCAGCTGGTGATCTCATTGGCTGGTTTCAGGTGAGCCCCTGTCGTCGCGTACCAAGGAACACGTCTAGGGAGCCGACCAGCCTTAAAAGTGGATTTTCGTGATGCTTTTGACATCTCGACAGGGAGATGGGCCAGGGAGTTCGAGGAGGTGGGATGGCTGAGATAGCGCTGCTCCTAGATATGCATATTAGGTCATTGGCCTCCATTACTTAGGCCTAACACGAATAGCCCCTGGGACACAGGATGTACAAGCTCCAGTCTATCTCGGTTGTCAGCTGCCTGGACTTGAGGGAAGACGGTCGATGTGCTGTCCAAGATTTGTAAAGGTCGTATTGTGGTGGCAGGACAAGCAAACCAGCGAGGCTAAAGTGGACTGGACGAGAAAGCTGAGCTAGGATAACCAAGTCAGCGTACGGCGGTGTTATAGTCACGCGCACTGAAGCTTGTCTTCACGGGCTGGGTAGTGTCATCTAGACACGGATAGTGGATAAGGTAAAGCCTCGCAGATATTGTGCCAATAGCTGATATGCACCTAATGGGTGTTCTAGTCATTACTCGTAGAAATACTTTCCGGTAAGCATTCTCTCGTAAATGTTCTGCCTGCTAATATTGGTTTACAGGCTTACACAGTACTAACAATATCAACAGCCTTTAGCAAGTCAGTGTCACAGTAGTCCATGACAAGGTCTAACCTGCGTCCCCGCCTTACTGGTCCCATTTCCATTCACCTTTCCTCCGCCGCATGTATAAACTCAGTTTGAAATTCGGATATCAGAAAGGCTCTCATCACTGTAGACAGGGTCTCTGGTCTCGGTGAAAGAGGCTCAATCACATGGTTTCAAGTGTTACAGGGCTGCCCAAGTAGTACACTAACAGTGGCATCAAGTATGTTCGTGGTAACGAGATCGAGGTAGCCGTCTCCGTTGAAATCGCCCGCCGCTATCCCAGTCGGGTTGTTGCCCACTGCAAACGTGGTCGCAGGTGTATGGAAGGCCCCTGACCCCGTCCCAAGCAAGACACTGACCGAGGAGCCCCCGATGTTCGTCACCGCGATGTCAAGATTACCATCCTGGTTGAAATCACCCGTCGTAATAGCCCTCGGGTTGGCTCCCACGGGGAATACAGCCTGTGGCTGGAAGGTCCCGTTTCCAACCCCAAGCAAGACGCTCGTGGAGGCATCCAGGGAGTTCGTAACTGCAAAATCCGGCCGGCCATCTTTGTTGAAATCGGCAACCGTTACGCCATATGGGCCGGATCCGACTGGAACTGCAGTTTGCGGCTGGAAGCTTCCGTCGCCATTACCCAGCAAGATGCTCACCATGTTGCTGCCCTCGTTACTGGCCACAATATCGAGATGGCCGTCTTGATTGAAGTCACCGACAGCCACACCGTCGGGCGTGTCCAGCACGGCATATTGAGTCTGGGGCCGGAAGCCCCCTTCACCAGTCCCTAGCAAAATACTTACACTTTCTCCATCGTGATTCCCCGTCACCACATCTAGATGATCGTCTTGGTTGAAGTCCCCGACCGCGATGGCCACCGGGCCAGCCCCCACGGGGAACTGTAGCGGTGGCTGGAAGCTTCCCAATGCGGTTCCTAACAAGAGGCTGACGGTATTGGCTCCCGTGCCCAAAACCAGATCCAGAATACCATCACCGTTGAAGTCCCCAATGGCGACCTGAAACGACGCGCTGCCGGCAGCATAGGCGATCTGAGTCTGGAAGGTCCCCAAGCCAGTCCCGAGCAAGATGCTCACGGTCTCGTTTCCGGCGTTCGATACGGCAAGATCGAGATGACCATCCCTATCAAAATCGCCCACTGCCACTCCCCACGGGAGGTCCCTGACCGCATATGTGGTTTGCGGCCGAAAGCTTGCGCATGGAACGCAAGCTCCAGACTGACAGGTGGAAGGTGTAGGGCACTACACGTTCGCGGCGAGCCAGAAGCCAAAGCCGTCCGAATTAGTTTCTGTGTGTTGAAACCGCGAACTCCGCTGCCCGGAGATGAAACTCACCACGTTGCCACATTCCCCACAGTGACTGTTATCGGAATCGAAGGAAGGGCATGTTGCGTTACAGAGACCCAAGCCCGAATTCGTACAGATGCAGACGCCCTGGGAGCAAGTTGATCCGGTCGGGCACTGTGACAGAGTAAGTATCGCACGGCGGGAGATTCCGTGACTGCAAGAACCCCAAGTACTCACCACTACCCCACATGATCCGCAGTTTGTGCTATCCGTACTGGTGTCCGTGCAAGCGCCGGAGCACAGTTCTTGACTCGCAGTCGTTCGGGCAGGCCCGCAGGTATAACAGGGGCCTTGCCCCTTGGCTGCCAAAGGCTTGCACGTCTTGTCGAGATTAAGCTGTTGACACCATTGTGCACAGGTACTATTTCTGGTGCCTGGTGCAAACCCGGCCGTTACTGTTCGATAATGTCAGAGTCATGGAAAGATCTGTACGCTACAAGGAGGATGCAGGATGAGCATACCGAAGGATGTCAGGGCCAGAAGGGCGAGCCCCGTTCGGGTCATAGCGGTCAATATCTGCTGGTCAGCTCGTACTTGGTAGACAACCCGAATCTGTAAATGCACGCTATGGAAAGCCGCTAAGTTCACTACCTTTTTCGAGTGATTCAAGTCTTTTTAAACAATCGCTAGTATGGAGCCCTATTTATAAATCAACATCTTAATCCCTGTTCTTACCAATGGGCATGAGCTGTCTAGCGTTGAAGACATTCCAATGCATTTAGGCTCAGCATCGGTGTTATCACAGTCACTAGATGGCATCTTGTGACAGGTACAGGTACACTGACATTGGTAGTATTTCAGCAAGGACGGGGAGGTGGGTGGCTCTAGAATAAATCTTAAAGGAATGTTGTTTCTTCTAAAGCACCCACTCAAAAATCAAAATATCCCGGGAATTCGGGCGCATCGGACGCAGGGCCTCATCCAGCTAACGCTATTCCTTCTCCCACATGTCAAGCTAAATTCCTTGATGGTCATGACATTGAAAATGCCATTTTCGATGTGCAGTTTCTTTGTTCTGTGCATTCCTGAGATAGCCTCTCCTCCATTCCCACGGGTGGCAGGCATTTGTCCGTGGCTCCGACGCACCCTTTCTGGTTACAACTACCTGGCGGCATTGCTATCAGCTGTCTCAATCGATAAAGCTACAGAGCCGGCAGACATATGGACAATAGGCCATCTTCCGGTTTATCCCTTAGGACTTGTGGATTGACCGGCTGTATAGACCAATTGTAATCCACAGCAGCGAATTTGCGTACCAACAGTCTTAATCAGACGCAGATAGCCGGTGGGTTCGGCCCCGGCGCAACAAAAACTTCCATTCCTAAAGGCCAAGTCTGAACCCTACTGCGTGCCAAGGAGATGATGTTGAAACCTCAGGGAGCAACGTATCTCGCCTTGCTAGTACTTGTGGCTCCCACCCCGGCCACATCTTTGGCATATCCCGGCCTTTCCGGACAAGAGATCATTAGGTTGCATGCTCCGCTCATCTAGAGATGTGCCTCTCCCCGACGGCCCTGTCCCTCCGCGACCTCGGCCTCAATGATCATTTCATACTGCCGCGGATCCGGCCAGAATTTGCAGATCTGCAGGCCCGCATCGGCCAAAAGCCTTCTCCAGTCTGCCTCTGCGCGTTCTGACGCGGAAAGCAACGACATCATTTGCACATCCATGGTCGCCTGAAATGTGCTCGCCTTAGTAGAGGGAAGTACAATCTCGTAGATGAGGAGCTTGGAGTAGCCTTTCTTCATCGCGTTTCTGATGTGGATGAGGATTCGTTTGGCCTTGTCGTCCGGCCAGTCATGCAAGACGGCGTGCATAAAATAAATGTGGCTCCCTGGATGTTGCGCGATCTATCAGAACTCTTATCATTTAGATCTTGGGAAGGCCGGGAGGAACGTCTCTCACCTCGAACCGGCTGCGGCAAGAAGAAGTCATGCGCCATTGCCGTGATCTTCTCAACGACTTGGGCATTTTCAATGATCTCCGGGAGATCTTGCAACACGAATGCCCCTGCGGGAAGGCCCGAATGCTTCTGTTGCGCGTGCGCGATATCAATGCCAGTATTCCCGCCCATGTCGACCACGAATGCAGTGCCCTCTTCCAGGGGTGACTCGCGCAACAAGCGGGCGGTGTCATACACTGCTGTCCACGGCGTCTTCCTCGCGGTCCATGATTCCATGTGGCCTGTGAAGGCTTCAAAGTAGGAGGGGCTGGTTCGCAGCCGGGCGAAGAAGCTGAGGCCGTCCGGATCGGCCGCTACGTAATTGCTCCGCTCGACGCTCGTAGGCTCGCGGTAGCCTACGTTGGCTAGGTAAGTAGGTAGATGCAGTGCGGAGGGGAGGTATTGATATGTTCTTTGCAGAGCATGAGCACGGGTGGCTTATGTTATCGATGGTAGTGGTGCGTAGGGGATACTAACCCGGTTTGTAGCGAAGCACAAACTTTGGTGCTCTCGTCGCCGATCGCAGATGAGAACGGCGTGGGCTTGTACCTGTCTGCCCCAGTCTCTTCCACCACATTGAACGCAGCTAGGAGGCGCAATAGCCAACCTACTCATATCCACTCGTCAGCAGTTGATCGAACCAGACTGACATGGATTCTAGGAAACCGAGGGGGAGAACTGGCGTAGGAGATTTGTCTCAACGGTCGGCGTTGTCAGTCGGACGAGTTCATCAAGCGACTTCTCTCCACCCCCAGCACCGGTCCATGCTTTCCACAGCTGCACATCAATGCACGTCTGTATCGCGGCGAAGATGATCGGTTGGTCGAAGCACAAGCCCCAGGCGCGTTCATACGGGGTTTCTACCCGGGCGAGGAGGCGACGCGCTGCCGCGCGAAGACGGAGACGATCCACCTCGCCTCTGCCTACTTCATCAGGTTGAATCTCGTCGAGCCATTTGATGAGGTCGTTGGAAGGATTGGAGGGCATCCTGCGCTTTAGTTCTTTGTTCCGTGAGTGACAGAGTAACAAGGTCGCATTGTGGAGGGCTGCGGACGGGGGATAGATCAGTCATTTTCAAGGGTCCGGTCCACTTGCCAAGGAGCATGGCACGGCATGGCACGGCATGGCACGGGCATAGAAGACTTTGTTAAGAGTCTGACACGGGCTGCGATTATTGACTGTCCAATGGATGTAGGGTGACGGTTGATATGACAGCGGGCTACTGGGACAACTTGGGTCGCTGCCGCCCGTGCGCTTGCATTGCGGAGAAGTGGGTCTTTTTTTACGAGAGGGGTGGACTGACCATAGATTTGTTGTGATTGAGCCATCTATGTATATCGTCATGAGAGTGTCCTCTATTGTCGATACGTCAAATGCTAACCTCTACCTAGTACATTGGGAATAGCTACTGTACTAAGCTACCTTCGAGGAGTAAGTTAGTGAGAAGCGTGCTATTTAGCTGGAAATGGCCAGGGGCGTTTGTGGAGAGAATACGCCACAAAAGGAAGGCGCTTGGGGCATCCATGGACTTGACCAATCAGCACCTATGTGTTTTGGACTGATGTAGGTTGTATCCGAGCGGGGTCTTTTGAGGAGAAATGAGGTGGGTTAATTTCACAACTGGTCGAGAGCGACTAATGACAACTTTAGTGTAACAAGCCTCAACTATCATATGATTCATCTCGAGTCCTCGTTCCTCATATAATTGGTGTAGATCTATTCTCGAGCTCTGCACTGTCACTCGTCTTAGACCAAGAGAAGCATGATACTTAGGTAAGGACTTAGAGTCGCAGGAGCCAACCGATATATACCCTAGACACTATATCATTGTCAGCGCCCCACCATCAAATCAAACGTCAAGCTTGAGCAATGGTGCCCGTAAGCTTGGTAGTAGGCTTATTTTGGAAGGAGCAAATTGAGGCGGGTTTCTGTAGCCCGCGCACGGGACTCGGAACGGGACTTAAACAGCAATTCCTTAACAGGCTGGAGATTATCGACCTTTCTATCGCGCTATACCATGAGACTGTTATTTCACATAATATGAAAGGTACTTAAATTCGTCTGACTGAGGGAAGCCTTCTACACCGAGAGCTTCGAGCCAAATAGCCAATCGAAGGCCACTTACCAAACTGCTTCCTGGGGTGTATACCCAGCACTGGGGCACTTGGCCGGCTGTTGGAGATGTGTTTGATTCATTGTATAAGTTTATAGGCAATTGTGGTATCTGAAACCTGTCACCATCTCTATGTTGGTCTTTTCATTGGCGCATCTTCAAATGAATACAAGTGCCGCCCTCTGACACCCCCGTGTCATACTATCGAACCATGGATCAGGGGCACGACGAGGTGTTTCTGATCCGACATTAGGAACGGCGGCGGTAAGCATCTCATCATCATCAAATGACTCATTCTCTTCCTGCACCATAGTTCATCGCATTTTCTGCATTCCTCCTCATTCCTGCACTTCAAGTCTCAAATCACTTAGATCCTCTCACCATACCAACTTACACACCATTATCAAACACATAAAATTGCTCCTTCCAGTTCTTCCTAACCAGCGCACAATCCGCTGAAGAAAGTCGGTTCTTCAGCAGCTGAGATGTCGGCACGAAACCCTAAAGACCGTGCTGTCATCCGCACAATCAACAAGCTGGGATGGGACCTGCTGGTCCAGTTCTGCACCGACGACAACGCCCCTAACAGCAACAGCACCCTTGTCAGCGGTCTCTCCACCTTCTCAGCCCTGACTATCCTTGCCGGTGCAGCAGTCGATCCCAAGCAACACAAGATGTGCGCTAAACTCGGCGCCGGCAGCGTCCACGACCTGCAAGCCACTTACCCGGGAATGCGCCGCAGCTCGAATCCGACAATGTGTTCCACTTGACCAACGGGCTCGTGGCTGAAACTGAAGTCTGCCTCTCTCCACAGTACCAAGATTATCTGACACGGCTCAAGGTGGACGCCAATCTAGATTTTCGAAACTTGGCTGACAGCGTGGCTGAGATCAACAAGTGGATCTCGCGGACAACCAAACGCAGGATTCCGTCGTACAGCAGACGACCTGCGCGGCTCGGCCGTAGCTCTCATCAACACCCTGAGCTTTGCCGCCGCGTGGGCCGAGCCGTTCCGTCCGTGCGACACAGTCCACTGTGCCCCTTTTTACCACACGATAAAGAATGGGTCGAAATAAACTGCCACAGTGGATATGATGTATAAGCACGGGAAGGAGGTGCTCGTCTCTCAGGGCGAACGGTACACAGCTGTCCGCCTACCCTATCGCTACACACCGCCATCGGAGTAGTCGATGATCGCCTACCTACCCAACAAAGATACCCCGATGCATGAGATGCTCCAAGTCCTGCGCATCCGGCGAATTCCCTCATTTACACAGCATCGAGGAGGCAGGCTCAGTCTGCCTCGCTTCGAACTTCAGGTGCAACATGAGCTCAACAGCACGTTGCAGGCGCTGGGTTTCCCGATTGACGGGTCTTTCCCAGCTCTGGATATGGGAGAAAACAACCAGGTGGGAAACATCATTCAAAGTCTGAGTTTGGAGTGCAATGAAAAGGGCACGGTGGCCGCCTCAGCGACAGAGGTCCTACTCGAACGCGGTGGACCTCCCCCTTATATCCCTGAGTTGATATTCGACCGCCCGTTTGTGTTTGCCATCGTTGCCGATGAGCTGGGCTTGGCCATCTGTACCGGCTTGTTTTCCGGTAATTAGAGGCTTTCTTGTCTTTCTTTTGTACCTTACTCTCTTAGATCCCAACTTCCAAGCTCTCTTGCTATACTCCTGATCTGTCTTTTCTCTCTCTTCATGGTCCGTCTGATTGCACTGTTTGCCTTGCTTCGTCGCCGAGCTTATCCCCCGAGTTAATGTAACCTAGTACCGAATCGTTTTTGGGCTCGAATTGCTGAAAGTCCTCCATTTTGCTTCAACTCAGGTAAGCTAAACAACTAAGCCAGAAAAAAAAGAATGGGGTTCGACTTGGGCGTCAGCGACTTCCTCACCGCGCTGCAGTTCGCTAAGACACTAAATAGTCCTGCTGCCCAAGTTCGTAGGCGAGGTATATGCTGGAAACGCGACCGGCCGGAAGATCCACTTCTACTCCACAAACAGCGGTCCGGATTTATCAGGCGGCCATTCGTCTGGGGTCGGACATGATGGCACTCTTTTCCTCTACATGAAGTGATCCGGTTCTAACCCGCCTTGAGCCAGACGGGAACGCCCGGAACGACCTCATGGCGATCACCATGGAATGGAAACCAGCGTTTCGGTTCCTGGGCAGTGGCGAATTGACGCGGCCAGCCTACGATACCCGAGATCAGCTTGCGCTAGCCGAGAGACTATAAGTTCTATGTGCGTTGGAGTCTGACTTCGCTTTACAGAGCGTATCTACCCCGCAGCATCCGCATGTAGAGAAATACCGTCACTGGTTACAGCAGCAATGTACCGTTTTTGCCCAACCGTGCTACGTCTTGGTGGGGGATTCAGTAGACCTGGTTAAGATGTCCTCTCCTGCGCGCTGGGCGATAATCCCACAAGCCCTTGAAGAGTGCATTGCACGTGCCTGTGGGAGCTATGAATTAGCTGTGTGGAAGACTTATGGCCACATCATCAATGCCTTCGAGGGGCGAGTGGACTTTCTGGGCGTCATGATCCGAGACGGCACGTTGACGAGTGTTTATGATTGGATGAATAATGCGTTGAATATATCCGAGTTTTCTCAGCTTTTCGGCCACACGCAGCCTCAAACGAGAGTCCTGGAGATAGGGGCGGGTACCGGGGGCTTGACGGCCAAGGTTCTCTCCAATCTGCGGTCGGCATACGGCGAGCGGCTCTATTCCAGTACACCTATACCGATATCTCTTCAGGCTTCTTTTCGGCAGCTAGGAACTGGTTTCAAGATTAGGAGGCTATCAAGTATAAAGTGCTGGATAATTCGCGGGATCCGCTTGAGCAGGGTTTCCAGGGCGAGGTTTTTGACCTCATTATCGCTTCCAATGTGAGACCCTGCTACTGCGAGGCAGTACCCTCCCATGGCGTTTAGCCTAAGAGAGTCTCAGCTGATGTCTTCTTGATATAGGTCCTACATGCAACTCCCCGTTTGCATGACACGCTTGTACATGTCAGAAATCTACTCAAGCCGGAGGGACGGCTGTTTTTGCAGGAGCTTTCACCAGGCAAGTTTTGTAGTTCATTCTCCATGGTATCCTTCCAACATTCACTGTCATAGTATCTCAGAGTATGGCTTTCGTCGTGGTACGTATACCGTCTTCAATATCTTGTCCGAACAAGCAGTGAATAATTTGCCATCCAAGGGTCTTTTCTTGGGCTAGTGGCTTGGAGCCGAAGACGGCTGTGTCAATGCGCCTTTCATCTCCCCGGAAGAATGGGACAACAGACTACGTGCGGCCGCGTTTGATGGATGTGAGACGGTTCGACTGGATAATGAAAGGCCCTACCACATCAACGCCAATATCGTGGCCCGCCCCGCGAAGAACTTTGTTTACCCCAAAACCATGACCCTACTTTCTGGCACATCCTCCATTCACCCACTGGCTCTTAAAGTGGAAGCCCTGCTCCAGCAACGAGGCTACCAGACACAGCACCGTCGATCGAGCAATGTCGAACAGCAGCCTCTTCCGGAGCAGGATTTGATATCCTTTCTGGATCTTGGCGGTCCTTTCCTGCAAGGCCGCAGCCAAGCAGACTGGGACCTATTTTTGCAGATAGTTCAGACGCGCAATGGAGGCGGGCTCCGCCCGGCTGTTTACGGAGCAGGACTTCCTCGACACCCTGCAATTGACCATCGCTCGGTCTTCGCCACGACCGCCGTGCGATGGCTGGCCGCCAGGCACCGCCGTGGGACTAGGACGGGTCATCCACAACCCCAGCCAGGTGTCTCAAGTGATGAAGTCCCAACTGCCCATCACGCACGCGGACAACCACATCATCTGGAAGCGCAACCCGCGGATGGCCATCTACCGCAACATCGAGACGGTCGCCACGCAGGGCAAGAATGCTACGGGCGGCGACGGCAGCAGCAGCAGCAGTAGCAGCATACTAAAATCCTTACTCGCGGGGATCAGCATCGACCCGTCCTGACTTCAGCAGCCGGCGGCCACGTAGTTCCTGGCCGGGGAGCTGCGCGACCGCGTGGCGGACTTCTTGATGCGCAGGGCAGAGTACGGCGCGGAGCCGTTGGATTTGGGTTCGTCGCTCACGGAAGTCGGGGTGGATTCGCTGGTGGCCATCGAGCTGCGCAACTGGTGGAAGCAGAACCTCGCGGTGGAGGTTTCGGCGTTGGAGTTGAAGAGTGGGGTAAGTATGTTGGAGTTGGGGGAGTTGGCGGCGAGGAGGCTGCGGGAGAAGGTGCTGGGCAATGGGCAAAGGTAAAATGACGCTTGTGAAGGACTTATTGATGTCCGTCAATTCCAGAGAACAGGATCATGTCCTGCATTATCTCCAATGATCGAACTTGATATATATCTTTGCATATACGCCATCCCTATTAGAGCGCCAAGCATCTTTGTTCAATGTCTCGCGCTGGAGTTCAGTCTTTGAATAGTCATTGTGGTAATTGTAACCCTTTGCTCTTGATCTGGTACGCTGCCTGCAGTGGGAACTAACTAGACTTTGAATTGGGTTGGTGAACAATTTTACGTATAAGAACTGTGTACTGACCGTTTGTCATCTTCCTCGGTGGAGGTGATGATGCCTGAGTGGTGTGGATGTGATGTCCTTGGTGTATGACGGGGTTGCGGTGACATATTTTTCTGATCTAAATTTTTTAATCCTTGCGGAATATACCGACGGAAAGATTCCACGGGATCAAAACAGGTGCAACCAACATTGTTTGATCACGTACACTGCACTGAAGTTAGCTATCTGTATGTTCCTCACTCTACTAATATTTTCAAAAGTTGTGGGCAAAAAAGGTATAAGCAGATCCCTGGGTTCATGCGGGAGATGCTTGGGGGTGAGAAATTAGTGCTTACATCCCCGTTCCCGGCCTTGACTTCAGTGGTCCGGTCACTGGCGGCGGTTCATGCCTAGCAATCCCCTGTTCGTGGGGATCTTCGGTTTTTATTCTGCGGTTGGTTTAGTACTCCACGGCTTGCTGGTATCTTTTGCAGACCAGAAACACCTCGTCCCACAACTTACATCGTATCTGTCGCAGTGCTCTAAGCCCCTTCTCTTCAAAGAAGTCAGTGCTAAGTACAGCTTGTATCTGTTATGTAACGCCCGATTGAGATGTTGGTCAATATAGAGACTTCGCCAGATCCACTGAGCACATACGACCACAGGGTGTGGAAAACAGGGCTTCCCGTCCGCTCAGCCGTACTTAAGCCACACGCCGGGAGGTTAGTAGTTGGGTGGGTGACCACCAGCGAATCCCTTCTGTTGTATGTTTTTGACGTTTTTTTGTTTGTATATTTCTATGTGAATCACTGCTTCTTTGACAGGTTGCACGCTCCCGGCAAACGCTTGAGATACTGGTCTAATACACCCTAGCAAACAGGCTGTTCTGGAGAAAGTCCTCCTTCCAACATAACCAAGTCCAACTGATCCGAAGCCTTAGGCCACAGCAGTTCGATCTGATTCCAGAAATCCAGATCCCCAGCCAGGTTCAGCCAATCCGCACCGAGATCCTGCGGCAAGTCCCAAGTAGGGTCGAAGGCGGAGGCAGACGGGCGCGGGTCGGCGTCCCCGAGGGTCCGCCCTTCTTCTTCCCGCTGCCCGACTGCCGCACCCGCTCGAGCGACGAAATCCGCCTGGCTCAGCAGGCCCTGCAGGATCCTGCTTGCGTGGCCGGCCACGGGAAAACCCGCGTGGAAGCGCTCAAACACGTCGACCGCCTGCCCGATCGCGGTCCGCGCTTCGAGCGCCATGGGACCGTGGTTGTAGATCATGAGGAACCCCAGAAGAGTCATTCCTGCGCTCCACTGCATGTAAAACGCCTCGTGCCACCCATTCAAAAGGGCGGTCTGCTCCATCACCTGGTGGAGGATCTGGGAGACGGCTATGGCGTGCGCGGCGCAGTGCCGAGCCAGCCCCTCGGCGTGACCGCCCGGAGGCGGGCGACACTGGAAGGAGATGGCGGGTCGGTACAGATTGGTGCATTGGTGGTGGTAGGTGACCTCGAGCAGCACGCGCTGCCGCTGCAGCCAGGGTGGGGTGAACGGCTCGAGCACCAGCCGCGTGCCGCTGGTCGTGAAGGCTCGGTCCGATCCGGTACCCTCGCGTTGCAGCCGCAGGGCCCGCGGGACGCTCTCCACCCACTCGGTAACACGCGGGGCATGTTGCGCTAAGATTTGGGCGCCGGTCTCCAGCGCATTCGTGTCATCCCAGACGGTTTGGCCTTCCTTCAAATGGAGATCGGCGGTAAATAGCGTATTGTAGGCATTGCGGATGGTGATGTACAGCGTGGTCTGGTACCGGTTGAAACTCAACCAGGTCGCGTCCTCGCCGATTGGTACAAAGGCTGAGCCGGATGCGGCAGCGGTAGCGACGGAGTCGCTTGGGAGCTGGGGCATGGCCTGGCGGGCATGGTCGGGGACCATGAACGGGCGCCCGAGTTTCATGCCCGCTTTGCTGTCCATTAAATGGACCGCCCACCACAGCCGCCGCCGCAGCTCGCGGTCGGGTTCCGGCAGACTCGCCGGCGGATCCACGTGCAGACCTAAGATGTACGCGGTGCGCACGGCGAGGCTCACCGTGCTGTCCATCATGTTGTGGAACGAGCCTCCGCAGAGGTAGACGGCGCAGAGCAGGTGGCATTGCAACGTGGCGATGGAGGGGCTCTCGAGCTCGTAGGCCAGCAGCGTCTGGCCCCGCCAGTAGTGCCATCGGCCGGCCACGAGGGCGTCCTGACCGTCCAACAGGCCGCTCTGCGAATCCGCCGGCAGGGTGGAAATGTGGTACTGCATGCACATCGCCACCACGATATCCACGAGCGCCGACGGTCGCCGTTCCTTACTGCCTACCGTCCATAGACTGGCGTAGTGCTGCTTGAAGTGCGCTTCGTTTATGATGGAGAAGAGGGAAACGTGGTAGGTCTGCCAGAAGTAGTCAATGAAAAAGTCCTCCTGCAGGGGAGTCAGATAGACACAGGCGGTGGGATTCGGCAGCGGGTTCAGGCTCTTCATCGGGTCGGTGGTTGGTCGGTCAAGAAGCTTGTTGTCGCTGGCGGAGATCGGAAGCAGCTGATGCGCGGGCTGCTCCTGGTCCAACTGCAGGCTCAAAAAGCCACTGATCCGCTGGATGTACGAGTACAGCGAGGACGGGCCCAGCCATAGACTGTTGGATGAGCGTGCCGGGCGAAAATGGATCCCTCCCCAGGGAGGATGCGGAGTGGCATTTTGGTGGGTTTCACTCCCCGGTCCCACTTGGATCTCGATTGATGGCTCGCGCAAGGTTAAGTTGGGTGCAAGATTGTCTCGATTGCTGCAAGTGCAACCTTCGAGCTCGGCTTCAAGCTGTTGGACTTTCTGTTTAAGCAAGGCGATCTCCTGGTTGGCCTGGGACAAGGTGAGCGCGACGGGCGCACTGCTGTTACTGCAGACCGTCCGGCCTAGGGCACAGTTGGAGCATGGGACTTGGTTGTCGCATCGGATCCGGCGGACACGGCAGTTGCCGCACGCTCGGGCGACCTGCGCCCGTTTGCGCCGTTGGAGGATCTGCTGTTGTTGCTGCTGGTTCTGCTGGCTCTTTCGAGGACGATGGGTATTAGACAATCTGGTTATTAGAGCACTCATGACTGGTGGTAAGTCTGGGACGTGCTCATCGACTCTCAAGGATTGGTGTGCTAGCAGGATTGATGAGGGGTGAGATGCTGACGCGGATTGATGGTGTCTGTCAGTGGAGTGCGATCGTGCTTGGTCGTATCCGTGCATCATCACGTGAATGAGCTTTCCGTACTAATTGGGCGACGGAGTCGCGGGAGGATGCAAAGGGAATCCTTATCGATAACCCCTCAGCTCCGCAACTCCGGATATCCCACGCCTTGACCGCGTCTCCTCGTATTCAACAATGAGCCAGCATAAATAGCTGGAAGATCTCCCCGCTTGGCAAGAAAAATCAACAAGAAACAGAAGCACAAAGCAACAGTATCGAGCACCTTCTAGCCACAACACATCTTTATTTTCCCTCCCACCTCACAAGTTTATTCAATCGAAAGCATGCCTGCCCGCAAAGCCCTAATTGCAGTAACCTCTGCCACCGCCGCTCTATTTAACGGCAAGGAGCGCACCGGCCTCTTCATTAGTGAGGCCCTGCACCCCTACCGCGCCCTCGTGGCCGCCGGCTTCGAGGTCGATTTGGCCTCGGAGACTGGCAGCTACACGGCGGATTGGCTCTCGCAGCAACCCGACTTCCTGCACGGCGAGGACCTGGCCATCTGGAACGACTTGGACAGCGAGTTCCGACAGAAGCTCGACCACATGCGGCCCGCCGCCGAGATCCTCGCCGACTCAGCGGCCCAGTATGGGCTATTCTACGCCTCCGCGGGCCACGCCGCGCTGATCGACTACCCCACCGCTCGCTCGCTGCAGCAGATCGCCGAGCAGGTGTGGGCGGCCGGCGGCGTGGTGGCCTCCGTCTGCCACGGGCCCGCTATCTTTGCGGACCTGCGCGACCGAGCGACAGGTACCCCGATCATCCAGGGGCGGAGGATCACGGGGTTCACGACTGAAGCCGAGGAGACGATGGGGATTATGGCGGAGTTGCGCGGGCTCGGAGCGGAGATGGTCGAGGAGCTGGCGCAGCGGCTAGGCGCGAAGTGTAAGTTCTTTTCATTCATCTTCCTACAATTCTGATTATGAAGCTGACTTTCTGGGGTTGAACAGATGAACGGTCCGCGGGCATCTGGGATGATTTCCACGTGGTGGATGGTCGGCTTGTGACAGGGCAGAACCCGGCGAGTGCGACGTCGACCGCCCAAGCTGCTATTGAAGTGTTTGATAAACCGTGATTTCTGGAACATGTGTATACGAGGTAGTCTTTTGTGTTGCGTGCTGAAATGTATATTGCTTATGCCTTAATGAGAGAATCCTTCACCCCACCAGTTAGACTAACCCAAGCTCTGCTGTACTCAGTAAGACTGAGCCTTTAATTAACGAAGAACACTATCATCTTTCATGGTCCTTCCAAGTATCTTATAATGTCTATAGTATTCATTGGTCTGTGCAGCACTCATGTTGATGGAGAAAGCCATCGACTGTAAGAACTTAACAACCCGCCCAAACGGCATGAAGTCCACTCATAGTCATAATTCTCATAGTCATCAACCATTTCTATAGTGTCACAGGCCCTCCGAGAATCGAATATGCGTGACAAGTACAGGCAAGCCTCCAGATGTTCATCTCGGCACTCAACCACCCCCAGTGCTGTCTGTCCACTAGAAACCCCCTATGAACATCAAGTCTAATAAAACACCACACACACTCTCTCTCCGACCGACTGATAAATTCCAAAATCCCCCGTAATTGCAGCAGCACATAACCAATATCAGCACAAAACACACCAAACGCCCACACTGATCATTCTGCTCAGGTAGCCTCACATATTTAAATCCATCATTGAACAACCACCTCACACCACCCCCACCCCCAACTCCTTCTCAAACTCCACAAGCGTCAACTCATCCGGCGGAAGCGGAATAACCGTCACCTCCCCAGTCCTTACATACCCACAGCGCTCATACCACCGAATCAACGCGACGCGCGTATCCAACGCATTCAACCCCGTCTTCTTTACCCCCCACATCTCCCGGCACAGTTTCTCCGCCTGAACCATGACGCGCCGCCCGAGCCCGCCCTGCTGATGGCGCTGATCGACGGCCAAAAGCGCCAGGCGGGCGATGGCATCCCGATCGGGGTGCTGTTTCTTGAAGATGTTGACGCAGGCGACTATCTCCTCCGCCTCCTCTCTTTGGACTCCGTCTTGGGATTCATTGGTGGTGGTGGCGACGAGGAAGGCGCCGTCCGGGTTAGCGATGCGCGCGAGCATGTCGTCCAGCTGGACGTGGAAGCGCGCCCCCAGGGATAGGTCGCCGGTCCAGTCGGCGCGGGTGTCGGCGGCGCGGAAGGCGGATTCGATCAGGTCGCGCAGGCGCGGGGCGTCGGCCGCGGTTGCGAGGCGGAAGTGGAAGTGGACCATCTTGAGCTCCAGGCAGGGGTTGATGGGGGGGGAGGGGAAGAGGATTCTGAAGTTTATGGTGGTTCGATCTGATGGGGAAGAGTAGAAAAGAAATTCGAATCAAAGGAAACTCAGATAAAGATGAGGCGTATCGTGCTGCACGGTGATCAACGGGTTTAAGTAGACCGGAGACGCGCGCCCTTCGACTAGCGTCCGCGCCACTAGCGCCCTTCAATTGACATTATGGTGATTTAGGGGCTGGGCGAATGGATCATCAACGATAGGCATGGTGTGCTAGTTCAGCAATAGTGGTGGTAATCTTATGTGAATACTTATTGTCACGCGTGTAGTGAGGTTTCCACTTCACTGGACAGGCCGGATATACCGGGTTTTACATGGTCAAGCCTAGAAACCTTAACGTGTACCGGTCGGGAGCCGCGTGCTTACCAATGTCTATCAGACGATGGGTCTATAAGAAAGGATGTTATTGCTTCTTTCAGACCTAGTCAACTTCCGGTACCTGTCTTCTGAGTCATGCTCGTGCGGCTGCTGGTACGTGAATCAGAGACTGGTAGGAATGGGTCTGCACTTCCGAAAGTAGTAAAAATGAAAAATGGAAAGCTTATGATTCATATTGAAACTTGTCTCGCCGCTGCATGGGTACTTCAGAAGCTGTCTGTAGGCCTTCTTTTATCTTCGTATGATCCGCCACCGTGTTGCGACTAAAATTGCGCTTACAATGGCAGTGGCAACACTGTTAGAAAATTGACTGCATCTCTCCAGTCGCATGCCCAAGACCGCACATTGTCTCGCTACTAAGCATGGGCAGCTCCACTCGATAAGGGAACCATTGCGATGCTAGACTGGCTCCTCGATGGCTGGTCACCAGGATCTTGAATACAAGATCCGTCCGGCTGCCGGCCACAACCCCCAGAAGGCTATTCAGAAACCGCATCATCCAATCCACCCAGTACAAATTAAGCTGATTGCTCAGAAAGTCCACCCCGGCGATCATGCACACAACGATCCCGGCGGGGGCCCGCTTGACTACCTCGGCGAAAAGATGGCACAAAGTGGACACATCCTGCGTCGCGATTGTATGGAGGTGCTCCTCAACCAGGAACGTGAGATCGAGCCTGTGGGTCTCGTAGAGGTTGAGGGTCATCTGAGTGATAAGCGACTGTAGCATCCCTGCAGCACCGGCGAAGCTATCTTGAGAATCGCAGTGCTGGCGGCAAAAGAATACCATCGGCACCACGCGCTCAGCTAGGGCAAGGGTTTTGATCATCACGGAGCAGAGATAGGTCAGTGGCGAGACGGGTCCCTCTTCCAAGATATCCTCCTCCATGCGTGACACAACCAGGACCTCGGAGCGCATGTCCTGAAGCCAGCTGCGAAACCGGGCATCCTGCAGCACATCCGCCACCTGGCCTTGGGCATCATCGTCTAAGAGTCTACCGGAGAGTAGTAATGTGGTTCGCTCAGTGGCCATAATTTTGAACGTGCAATCCACGATATCGACCACGGGAAATGGATTCGCGAAGTGCAGCGCAGTGAGGAGGTGCTCGATGGTGATGGACACCCGCGCGGTCCTAGCAGCCTTGGCGGCGTTGTAGTCATCAACCCCTCAACAAAACGATCAGTAGCAAGCAACAAGGAGGCCAATTCTTCTGAGAAATGAGGCACGTGGTGGACTCACTCGGTTGCAATTGCTTCCACCTTTCCAGCAGAATTGCCTCAACTCTCTCCCATGATCCTGCGGCTATCCGCTTTACGTCTCTCATCTCGTCTCTCATTTCGTCCTGTCCTTTCCCCAAACGCACCACGTTCTGTCCCATATCATGTACCTCGGTGTTCAAGCAGATTTTGACAGCCTTCTCAAATGCATTCGCTGCTTCTCCCACACGAGTGATAATCTGATGTTCGAGATCTTGCCCGTAGTCGTCCTGCTGGACGAGCGCCTTGGATCTCTCCCAGGTACCTCGCACCACTGCGCGGGAGTGAGACACGCCGTCAGAATGGCAAGAACGCATTGCTTACCTCCTCTAGTCTTGGCCATCCATTGCGTGAAATCCTCGACCGCGTTTAGGACGCTCATATAGAGGTCCTGTGCCTTTTCCAGAAGCGTCTCGCTCCAGGCATAGGTATAGAGGTAGGGCGAGGCATCCTCAATTGGCTGCGATAGACTATCCAACGACCCGAGAATGAGTTCGCGAACGGCACTCAGGCGATTCGCTGCCTGGATAGAAGAAAGATCAGTATCGCGAGAGAGCAAGGGGGACAATGCTGCGGGCAATCCAGGCTCAAGTGCGACAGACACACAGCAGTAGACGGACGCACATTGTAGATGAGATTGAGCCCTCCGCACAGAACTCCCATATAATCCCCGCTGGGGATTAGCTGCGTCAGGAACTCTAGCCGGGAAGCCACATCCCCCACGAGTCGAATCGACTTGCGGAAGAGATTTCTTTTCCCGTTCTGCCGGTAGCGTAAGTCCAGCGCTTTCTGTGCCTCACTCCGGACCTCTTCCCATGTATGGGTGTGTTCAAAGATGTATTGGGCCTGATTGTCACCCGTCGTTTTGAAATATGCCCGCATGGTGGTCTTGAATCGCTCCTTTCGATTTGCGACACTAGACGTGAACACAGACCATGCCTTTAGCTACACATTCACCACGACTCGGCTTGATGAACGACTCACCGAGCCGGGGGATCCGGGATCTTCTGCTTTCTCAGACGTTGTGCTTCGGCAAACGCCCAAGCTGGGTCGATCTTGGGCGCATTGTGCTGGATCCAGGGCGTGACGGTTCTTGTTGCGTGTTCCATGGTTTGGGAAGATACGTCGATCATGTTCCATAGACGCATGTTGTGGTCGAGAGCTGGGATTGTCGACCGTCGCTGTCCGCTTCAGATGAGAGCCCGTCTTGGCTTAAGGAGGCGGGGTCCAAGTGAGATGGGCGCTTCTCGTCAACCCCGCGGAAAAGACTCGCATGGCACCTGGTTCGCCGGAGTTCGCCGGCACCGTACGCATGCATATCTGCCTAATCATTGTTTGCTTCCACGTATGTGGGAGAAGGTCCGAGCGGACGAACCATTTTGCTGCAGCAGCAGCAGCAACAGCAACAGCAACAGCAACAGCAACAGCAACAGCAACAGCAACAGCAACAGCAACAGCAACAACAAAAACTATCAAATCCACAACTGACAGTGCAACCGCAAATCAGCCTCTCCAGCAACAACAGCATTGCCGACAACTATACCTTGCAACAATTGCAACAATAGCAGTTGCAACAGTGGCAGCAACAGCAACAGCAACAGCACATTCCTCGATCCGAGGTTCAGGCATCGCAGGACCCGACCACTACACCAGAGTCTGGACTACCGTCTCTCGGCCAGAATTTCAATCACCTCTCGCCAAATATGCCACGATAGCGTAAGAAGGCACTCCCATAGACTCCATGTGTCGTCTGCGTTCGGAAGCATCATTAAGATTGGCATTTGAATTCAAGTACCAGCAGACCAATAGTCGGGGTCTCCAAAATGACAATAATCAATGCGTAAATTGACCATGCTCAATGTATCTATAGACTATTACTGCTAAGGCTCTGAGTGTGCTTCTTTGAACAAAGGAAAAATAATCAAGCACAGACATAGCTTAACTTAAAAGCTTGTACAAACTAGAACAAGTTTTTGTTGTAAGGTTAACAGCTCTCGCAAGAAAATCAAACTTAAGCATTCAAGGATATTGAAAGACTTGCCTGAGACTTAGCAATCATAAAGACTCCTTGTCGCACTGTTCCCGAGATTCTACGCTAGAGTGGTGGTTGTCGGTTCTTTCATGAAACAAACAATGCCAATGTCAACGGGTATAAAGCCGCAGCCGTTGCCGGTCAGTATATACTCCCAAGATCATCACTGACTCATTCGTCAAGGGCAAGTCTACCATTACCAGACCCGACGGGCACTAGTCACGGTGCGCATCTTATCTACTCAAGCCCTACTACCCTTGCCTAACCCTGCGACAATGTCTCGAATCACTGTCATGCTCGTCTACCCCTTTCTCTTCGCCCTCACGGTGATTGGAATGGGAGTACCCAACCGTACTGAACCCGGTGCGGAGCTCGAGACGTATCACGCCTGCGCCATGTGGAACCCGCACTCCGCGGCTTTACACCATCCTGCTGGACATCGTCATGCAGGGATACCTGCACGAGCAAGGCAGCATCATGGTGCTGAAGCCCGAGCCCGAGGCGTACGCTCTCGGCGTCGACCTCGTGACGAACCTCGAGCGTCTGATGAATTTTGTTGTCCTGGAGCTCTTGGCGCTCCTTCCCGGCCGCGCGGAGGACCATTTCGCGGAGATTGAGGAAGTCTGCGATCTCATGTTCGGCTCGGCAAGGGGCTCGCCGGGATTATGTGGAAGAGTTCCTGGAGGAGGCCACGGTGGAGGACCTAAACGATCTCGAGCTCACGGTGGGTCTCCTGCAGCGTGCCGTCGATGACCTCGCGCCGGACATTCGCGCCCTCCTGCCCAAGCTGGAGCAGGTGGTCGACCATGTGATGCACCTCGGTGAGGAGAAAAACACCATCACTCCCGCAGACATGTTGCAGAAGATTGAACACTACCTCCTCGAGGAGGTTTTCCTCTCTCCGGATCTGGTGGCTGTTCTGCGCAAAGTTAAGGACTATGGCGCAAAGTTTCAGAAAGTCCTGCCCCGGCAGTTTGGGAGCGGTTCGTCCAGCTCACGCCAGCCGGCGGCTGGACGTTTGAGTCGTCATTGAGTGTGAATAGTGGCGAGGATAAGGCTGAGCTGACGATTGATTTGAGCATCCAGGATATCCTCAACCGCTGGGAAGAGTGCAAGGCTTCTGAGAAGATCGAGCTCTAGGTGGTTGGTCCGACATCGCCGGATGGAATATCCCTTCTCTATCTTGTACTGGCATCTCATTGATCTTAGACTGTTTTGCTTTGAAGAAAAATATTATCTGTTACATTTATCACCTTTAATAATCTCGGAGGGTTTACCATGCGTATAATTTAACCGGGCTTTTGTCCGTTTCTGCGCAGGTTCAAAGTAGTGTGGATAGAGCTGGAGCCAAGATCTCGGCCTGCAATATAGACGGTTGCCACCAACCTTATTATGACATTCTTTCACGAGGAGTGCTACTGTGCCTTGTTAGCAAATAATGTCTAGCTGAGTCTGCATAAGCACAAAACTATCCACGCAACCCCATCACAACCGCAGTGGGTCACAATGCCGATCAGTCCTAAGGGGTTGCGTGCCCGGCGACCGGAGACTGACCGCCAAGCCGCTGCACCACCACGCAACCATCGTATGCTGTGCAACCAAGCAGTTGATGTGAAAAGGTGGGGTCGAGGCAAGGGTGTAGTTGATTTATCGTAGAATGGGCTCTTGTGGAGGTCAAGCATTATAAGCGTAAGGTCCCCTCTTCATATACCGCGTCGATCTGCCCAGTGTGTTGCATTCGATTTCGAATTGCGGACCGGTATACTTGCTTTGACAGAAAGCCCCAACAATTAACATGCCATCAGCATCCACTTACTTGATTCCTCAAGAATCGAAGCAGGTCTTCGAGACTGGCATCCTTAGCAATCCACTTTTCAGGCATCTTCCCTCGGAGCTGAGGAAACTAGCTAAATATGTGCAGTTCGAGGGCTCAGCACAGCCTAGCATTCCCATTAATTGGAGATTTGCAGAGAGTATCTCCGCGCTGAAGGCATTTGAAGCGACCATGGTCAACTACTTGGTGACACGAAAGTATCAGGTTGACCCGGTCAGAGTCACAATCAACACGTGAGTTCAAACCTAGCTGAAACGCAGCCCCTGCATCTAGCTGACGATTTGTGATGCCGTAGAGACCATGCGTCGCTGTATTTTATGAGTCCGTTACTTGCACAGATAATTAATTCTGACGGCAAGCCTCAACTGATCAGCCTCTTTGGCTCCAGCATGGCTCAGCTGTTTCCAGAGCAGGACAAACATCGCGCGACCGATGGCGATCATCGGCGTCTTGCGACCAACATCTACAAGACCAAGGATGTTCGTTTCTACCATGTACATGGTAGGTGGTGTCTCTCTAAGGTTCAATGCCATAAACAGAGGGAGTCATCGAATTGACACAGCATGCAGGCAGCATGAATCCCGACCCAACCCTGGCAGCGCTGGGCCTCCCAGTCGAGGGACCCGCAAAAGATACCTACCAGTCAGCCGTCGAGCGCATCCAAGGAGCAGTCTCCCAGCGCGACTCCGCCACGCTGGACCACCTAATGAACGAACAGTCCCGTCAGGCCGGCACGATCGCATGGGCCTCGGACGAGTATTTCGCCTCGGAGCACGGTCGCCAGAACAGCCACGTGGGTTTATATGAGATCGAGAAGGATGTGCACGCCGCCCAGCCCCCGTCCTGGTGGCTTGAGCAGCCCAGCCTGCCCTCATCACCCAAGCGACCGCTCGCCGGCCTCAAGGTTGTAGATCTGACTCGAGTGATAGCCGCCCCCTCCATCACCCGGGGGTTAGCCGAGCTTGGCGCGAGCGTCATGCGGGTCACCTCGCCTCATATCACCGATATGTCGGTGCTGCACCCCGACCTCAACTGGGGGAAATGGAACTGCTCGCTCCACCTGAAAGAGGAGGCCGACCGGGAGCGACTGCGGCAGTTGATCTGCGAGGCGGACGTGATCGTGGACGGGTATCGGCCCGGCGTGATGGATCGTCTGGGGTTCAGTCGGCGGGAAGTTTTCGCTCTGGTGAAAGATCGATCGTATGGGATCCTACATGTGCGCGAGAACTGTTATGGATGGCATGGGCCTTGGAGCCACCGGAGTGGGTGGCAGCAGATCAGTGATGCGGTGGGTACACCTACCCAATATTTCTTTCTCTCACTCGGCTAACTTGTAATCTTGCAATAGTGTTGTGGTGTATCGATGAGCTTTGGGCAAGCGATGGGCTTGGATGAGCCTGTAACTCCAGTCTTCCCTAACTCGGATTATTGGTGAGTTCGCTCGGTCGGCCTTGAGTTCTAGCTGTATTCAGCTGACAACTGTGGATGCCATACAGTACTGGCGTTGCGGGAGTGACCGCCATCCTTGAAGCATTGGTGAGAAGAGCAGACCACGGAGGCAGCTATGGTATTGATGTAGGGCACTTTCCCCGCACTTTCCCATTGGAAGAGCTCCAGCTAATCAGTTGTATCGTGTACAGGTCTCTCTCAACTACTACTCGCAATGGCTGGTCCGCTCGTGTGGCACCTACGATCAGGAGGTCTGGTCCGAGCTGTGGACACGCCACGGCTCGCCCGTCTTCCGCCACTACCACGCCATGCCTTACCTACTGCCGGAGATGATGAAGCTGCTGCACCAGCACGATGCACAGACACTCTTCCGTCCGGAGTTCTTTGAGACTCGTCACTCAGCTGCGATCGACGCCAGCTTCAGGGTAGTGAAGCCCGTTGCGCAGTTCGAAGGGGCGGCCGTGCAGCTTGGGTATAATGTGGGGACGCGGGGTAACGGAGTGGATTCACCGGTTTGGCCGGCCGATTTGGGGACGGAAGTAGTGCGGTGAGGGGTAGCCATGAATGCGGCTGCATCCTGTATAGGTAAACAGAACAAAGTCCCAGGTTGCATGGTTGAAGGATGTCCGGAAGGCTCCATGTGCCAGATAAAGTGGGGTCGTTGTCTTGTGACGCCTGTTGACAGGGGTCGGGTCGGGGCGTGGTGAGAGCGGGGATGCCCAAGGCTTCCCGCTGCGTCAACACTCGATGCCTCCAACACAAGCCGGGTGTTGTAAAAAAAACACGAGTCGGTGGTAGGAGCTTCACGTGACGACAATGTCTATTTTGAACCATCGTGCAATCATCGAGAGACTCATCTTGAGAACCATTTAAGTTAGCACATGTGTAAGTTCTAAGCAAGGGGCTGGTGCGACAGCCGGCTCCATCCGGTGCGATCGGAAAACGTGCCGATTTCTGTCATCATTGTCAGCAAGCATAAACAAACACTTTGCAGGGTTGGTTGGAGCATCTTGCTTCCATGCTGGGAAGAGATCAACTTCAGCAACACGAGAAACGTTCGGTCGGGTGGCTAGGCGACCACACAAGAACAGCGCGACAAATCGGATTGGTCAAATTCAAGTGCCGAAAGTGGGCCACTGACTCAGTGTGGCCCGGGTTCACTTATAAGTTCCAAGTTGAAGCTGCCCAGACCATGGGCCACAATCCTAGCACTGAATCAGCGCTTCCTCCCCGGAATTGCCCTCAAATCAGAATTCATCGGCTCAAGAGAATTGACGCTTTAATGTCTATCCCCGCTCTACTGCTGGCTTGCTCTGATTTTGCAATCCTTCGCCCAGTCAAACCAATCACTCTTCAAGAGTGTCCGCTGTGACCCTCAGCACAATAACTTGTGCCTATGCACAAGGTCAATATGCAGCCGAAACCGCCGACAGTATCCTGGTTTATGCATACTTTTATGCTGCCAGCAACCTTTAGCCCCAATCCTATCGTCAACAGCCCCATTTATAATATTCAAGCATCGCCCTTACCTTGCATTTTGCAGTCTTGATTTTGTACTCACCAAAATTTCTCTTTCTAGTATATATTTAATACCGTTGTAGTCTCGTCTACACCACCTCACTTTATTCGCTCATTAACCTTTTCTTCATCTCCAACAGCGATCGTCCTCTTTCTAGACTCTAATATTCAGCACGACTAATTCTCCGATTGGCGGAAACTCACTCGGCGGACAATGGAGGACGTGGAAAGCCAACGGCGCTTCTCAGAGAAATCTGCATACTCGGGCACATCCAACGACCATCCCACCCTAACAGAAGACACAACTGCTCCGGCTACCGCTACACCAACACGTCCACTATTTCCCGAAACCGACCTCAGTCAAGGCATTGTGGGATGGGATGGACAGGATGATCCTCACAATCCACAGAATTTCGCCAGTGGGCGCAAATGGGGCTTGCTCGCCCTGATCAGCTCCATCACCTTTATTTCACCCCTCGCATCGAGTATGTTCTCTCCGGCGGTGGGCTACGTGGGCAAAGACTTTGGGGTGTCCAACGAATACCTTCTGTCATTCAGTGTTACTATCTTCTTGCTGGGATATACGGTACGTTTCACCCGGTGGCTTATCCTTCATAGCTAATCTAATTGATACCTTGCACTAGATTGGACCCCTTTTCCTCGCCCCTCTCAGTGAGATCTACGGTCGTCGTATCGTGCTCAGCTGCGCCAACTGGTTTTTCGTGGTATGGCAGATCGGCTGCGCCCTGGCACCCAACATCTCCGCTCTGATTGTCTTCCGCCTTCTTGCCGGCATGGGCGGTGTCGGCAGTCTCACGCTCGGCGCCGGCGTTATCGCCGACCTCTTCCCCACTGAACAACGTGGCATGGCCACCTCCATCTGGGCCCTCGGCCCCCTGATCGGCCCCGTTGCCGGGCCCATCGCCGGCGGCTTCATCGGCGAAACCATCGGCTGGCGCTGGGTGTTCTGGGTCTTGCTCATCGCCGGCGGGTGCATCGCCGCAGGTATCGAAGTTCTCAACCGGGAGACCTACGCCCCTGTCCTGATCCGGTGGAAGACCGAAAAGCTCGCCAAGGAACTCAACCGGAGCGACCTGCGCAGCGCATACGACAAAACCACCACCAACCAAGGCGGGCCCAGTCTCAGCGAAGCCCTGAAGCTTGGCCTCAGCCGCCCCTTCCTCCTCCTTTTCAAATCCCCCATCGTCCTACTACTATCCGTCTACATGGCCTTCGTCTACGGCCTGCTATACCTCTTCTTCACGACCATCTCCACCGTCTTCGAGGAGGACTACGGCTGGTCGACGGGCATTTCGGGACTCGCCTACTTGGGAATTGGCATCGGCTTCATGACGGGACTAGCCCTGATCGCCTTCTCCAGCGACCGCATCGTCGCCAAGCTGACCGCGCGCAACGGGGGCAAATTCGAGCCCGAGATGCGGCTCGTGACCATGATCTTCTTCAGCTGTATCCTGCCCATCAGCTTCTTCTGGTACGGCTGGTCCGCCAAGTACAAGGTGCAGTGGATCGTGCCGATCATCGGCATGGCCCCCTTCGGGATTGGCATGATGGGCATCTACATGCCCATCCAGACCTACGTGATCGACTGCTACCCGGCGTACGCGGCGTCGGCCAATGCGGCCCTCACGGCCACGCGGTCGCTCGTCGGCGCCCTCCTGCCCCTCGCGGGCCCGGCCATGTTCGATGCCCTTGGGTTGGGGTGGGGCAATTCGTTGCTCGGGTTCATTGCGTTGGCGTTTGTGCCGGTGCCCATTCTGTTTAATCGGCATGGCAAGACGATTCGGGAGAAGTTCCCCGTGGATCTGGAGGGGAAAAAGGGGAAGTAAGCTCGGGGAGGTGAGTTTCGGGGCGGGTTCTCGTCTGGTGTTTCGGGTTTTGTGGTAGAGTTATAGAGGTTAAATAGACACGTCTCTCCTTCAATCTGGTGGGGCGTGCAGGTAGCAAGCAGTACGACTTGGGTGTGTTGGTCCTCCGTCGCCCGCTCTGCTTTGCCCGCAGACTCTTTATTCCATTTAAAAATGGCTTAGGGACTGAAATCAAAAGCATTCGTCATTCTGTGAGTCTTTGCGTGTTCCACTTTTCGTCGGTGTTCCTGTGTAGCCTGGTCACGTGGTAGAAAGCGATTCACCAAGCGAATTGCCTCTCTGCTGGTTCAACCAACCAACCAACAAAAATTCAAGATATCATTCTTATCGTCCTTCTAAATGCTTTCATGAAGCTTTGAGTACTTTAGTGTCCCAAGGGTCGGTGGTGCGAATTCATTCTCGGATGATGATCTCGATGGCCCATATATATATGTATCCCCAAAGCCTCGCAGTGCTTACACTACATTGCCAGTGGAGACTATACTAGTAGCTTCTGAGATTTACAATTTACATGACCAAACAAATGACTAAAGTCAAGTTAAGTCCCAAGACTCATATAGTTAGCAAGTCACTACTCGAAAATTGGACAGCCTGTAGCAATCGAGGTGTATCATAGTCAACTCACCAAAGTGAGTCACGTGGTCACCACTACACAGATGTCCCCTGCTTGGCCAGCTAATTTACAACTTGCCACAAACTCCATTTGGTGACTGAAGGCTATCATATTAAAACCCAAAGCTTCAACCCTTACACTTAAGTACGAGAAAACTCTTTCTAAGGGGGGACTCTCTGGATATATTCGTTTGATTGACAATTATCGAGGAGACGATAAATGTTTGACGGAGTCGTAGTGTAGCTGGCCAGGCGGAAGACTGTAAAGACAATAGACAACGAATCTCATAGAACTTCACTCCTTGTTGCTAATTTCCAAGGTAGAAATTCTAGCCGTCTATCTAGACAGTCCAATGATAATAATCTCCAACATGGAAAGGTGATTTTCGCGCGAGATACAGAAGATTAGAATACATCGAGGGCATTACTATTACTCAATGGGGACCTCACAGAATGTAGCAAACAGTGGAGCTGATTACTTAATACGAGATCTGCCGGTATTGTTATACCGGAGTAGCTTAGGGTGAGTATTCGCGGAAGAGCGTTGTATCTTACCTATAGAGAAACAGTACAGGTGAACTGAAGACGGCCATGAAAAGTCGTTATGGGACCATATCTCCAATCCAGGTATGCAAGGCTGCTCATACAAAATGGTTCGGTTTGATTATGTATCGGGTATGACTGCTTACTGCAAGATATTGCATCATACGGGTCCTGCATTGTATCGTATAGAGTGTATGGAGAACAGAAGATTCCAGATCTACCAAGACCCTTTTCTGGCCAGTGCGTATGGGATTCTGCAGACATTCTAGAACAATTTGCGTATGCAATGATACATCGCATACTTTCAAGGCCGGGGGCAATTTCACTTTGACCTGCTGTTTTCCGTAGAATCGAACGCGGCTTTGCTGCGGGATAGTCCTGTTGGGGCATGAATCTGCTGCTTGGTCTATGCTTACCTAGAAGCAAGACAAAATTGGCTCCCAAGGTAGTTTTGCCGTGAAGGGCTATGATAGTGGGGTGTCATGGGTCAGGTATTTCCTCAATTTTATGAGTTAACGGCTAGCTCCGTTGTGTAAGGCTATCTCCGAGGCGAGTTCAGGTTAGCCGAACCTCTGCCTCTAGCGACCGATGAATACCTTTTACTCTCCCAGGATAGCTAATTTAAACCTTGCTAAGAAATTTACTCAGTGATGGGAAGTTAAGATACAGAAAGCCTAGGATGCTCAACTGTGTCTATATAAAAGGAGAGTTTTGTGGGTTCCCTAACCAATTATAAAGATCCGAGTGTAAAATAACATCCATTCACTAATGTATTCGAAGTATTTTCGTCACAATGTAATCGAGCCAGCTAGAGAGGGTAGACACCGTGTCTCGACCGGCCATTGAACTACTCACTACCACCCGTGGCTGAGTTGGCCTTGCTCGGAGCGGAGGGTTGTTGTTTCGATGAAGACCGACTCGTTCCTCAAGGCGTGGAACTACCATCTATCCCCGAGCCATACGCCAGCTACGTCATCGGATTCAGGCACTAGATTAAGCGACGGCTACAGAGCGCCTAGCGACGAACAATTCAGAAGCTGTGTTAGCTCCAACGCGACTAGATCGTAGGTGAACAGGGATTGCACTAAGCGAAGTGGTATCGAGACCAATTTTAGTTGTCGCCCACTTACGCAATGCTTTACTAGCTGGGGGGATTGACGAGTGGTATCTGATTGTTTGCCGCCCAAACCAATGGTAAGATCAGAGTGTATACATTCTCTGTAACGTACCACATGTCAGTTACAAGCCCACAATGCTATGCGCACTCTGAAGAACAGGCATCCAGATAGTAGTATGCTCTACCCAGCAATTTGCATTAAAGCAGGTGAGTACCTTGCCGCCATCCTCTACCAGCCCGGCCTGTAGGACTCCAATCTCAGGTGCAATTAAGTTATAGTAACGTCGGAGGTCAGCACTGATAAGGACGGCGATGTGACGAAGATCTTTTCTTGGCGACAGCCATTGTTGGAGAATCAAGCAGCGAGGCCGACTGAGGAGAGAGGTGAATGATGGAGGGGGAAGAGCGGGGCGGGCGGCAAGGATGGCGGAGATCCCGTCGGTCGTCCGGCCGCGGGGTTTTGGCCTGCCCTGGGTTAGTCCCCGACTTCGGCTTGCTAGCTATAGTGTCATTCACTGCGTAGCTCTCATTATTGAATTCTTCACAGCAATAGGGGAAGGACTATCTTGAGAGTGCGATTTTTGGCAACGTCAGACACGGGCCGCCAGTCCAATGGGAGAATTGTCTTCATGCGCCCTCCATCGGAGGCCCGCCCTGAGCACCGGCGGCTGGAGATGGTTCTGCAGGTGCGGGCAGAACGATGGGTGCAGAACCTAAATGTCAAGGTTATCAGCCATAGGGAAAGATACTTGGTATGTGAGGGACGATAGACCTTGCTAGGAGGGCACGGGATACTGCGCCGTAGTATTTGTGGATATTCCCCATCAATCAGCGCCCCAACCTACCCCAACAGGGTCAGTCATCAAGCAACCAGGTATTAGCTCCGAGAGCAATGGGCAGACCCTGCCTTATCATGAGGCCGAGGTTGCAGAGGTAAAAACTGATCAGAGCATTGGATTTCCGGTTGCAGATTAGCGTATTCAGGCTAATCGGCGGCCTAGTAAGGGAAAAGCGGAGTAACTCAACTGATAGTCAGGAGATGGGGTTCGTCTGAAGCGTTTGATCTCCTCTTCAGATTCACCCTTCTATCTTCTACACAGTAGTAGGACGATCGTGCTCGCACATCATGAGCTTGACTTTGCTGATCCATTCGGTCCCTGAGAGGAACGGACTCTCGAATCCACAGTGTTGAGTCGACTGAAGCTTTCGCCGAGGATGCCAATGTCTGCCACCACCACCAAGCATAGGCCAAGCGGGAGGAGTAATTAAGCCCTCATTAACCCGTCGCTTGAGCGTCTTGGCTCGTCAGCCACTATCTGCATCAATCTCAGCGCTAGGAACGTGCGCGTCCTTTCATCCTGTATATCCTTATCACCTCCAAATTGCTCTGCAGCGAGATACGTCGGAGTCCTGTCTGCAAGTCTCTTGGCTAAACCTGATGATACGCGGCCAAGGGACAAGAGAAAGATATAAAGATGGCTTCAAATCCCCTCGAGCTGCTCATCTCTTCTTTCCCCATCAGCAAGCATCCTCCATCTTCAAAGCTCAATCTCGCTGACTCCCGCACTTCTCTCGATCTCATCATCCCGAAACTAGGACAAAATGAAGACATCTGCTCTCTTGACCGCTGGCCTGTTGGCCACCGCTGCCATTGCTGCTCCTCTCACCGAGAAGCGCGCAGCTGCTCGCGCTGCCAAGCGTGCCACCGGCCGCAAGAGCAACCCCCCTCTCAAGCCCGGCACCAGCGAGGCCATCAACTTGACCGGCTCCAAGAACACCGAGTACTCGTCCAACTGGGCTGGCGCCGTGCTCATTGGCACCGGCTACACTGCCGTCACCGCCGAGTTCACCATCCCCACCCCTTCCCTCCCGTCCGGCGCCTCCAGCCGTGAGCAGTACTGTGCCTCCGCCTGGGTTGGTATCGACGGTGACACCTGCGACACCGCCATCCTGCAGACCGGTCTCGACTTCTGTATCGAGGGCAGCACCGTCAGCTACGACGCCTGGTACGAGTGGTACCCTGACTACGCCTACGACTTCAGCGGCATCAGCTTCTCCGCCGGCGACGTCGTCAAGGTCACCGTCGACGCCACCAGCAAGACCGCCGGTACCGCCACCGTCGAGAACGTCACCAAGGGCACCACCGTCACCCACACCTTCAGCGGTGGTGTTGATGGCGATCTCTGCGAGTAAGTTTCCTAATTTAGTCTCCCTTTTCTCCTCTGTTTAGAAGCCGTGATCACTAATGCCCTGTCACAGGTACAATGCGGAGTGGATCGTCGAGGACTTCGAGGAGGACGACTCCCTCGTCCCCTTCGCCGACTTCGGCACCGTTACCTTCTCCAGCGCCTACGCCACAGCGAGCGGCTCCACCGTTGGTCCCTCCGGCGCCACCATCATCGACATCGAGCAGAACAACAAGGTTCTCACCTCCGTCTCGACCTCCAGCAGCTCCGTCACCGTCGAGTACGTTTAAACGGAACGCTTGGGGGCCTGATGCGAGAAAGTGGTCCGGGTGGTTGGAGGTCCTTTGGGATATCGGACGCCTGGGCTTCAAGGGGATGAGATCACTGGAAATGAAGATGAAAATGAGCGAGTACTGTCATTGATTGAGATTGTGCTTTGTTGATTGTGTTAGGGGCTTGTCTCTGAAAATTGAGCTTAGTGTTGCTGCAATATGATCGCTGTGGTTGAGAATTCTTCTTTAGTATCTGAAGTTTAGCCTGCTAGAGATAGTAGGTTGCAAATGTGTGTAACTTGGAGGTTAGTAACTCGACTAGGTGTGGGTGAACAGGACCCTTAGAGAACATTCCCAGCATGCTTCATGATGGTCTGCGCTACTGAATGACTGCAAGTTCGACATCGAAGAAATTGTAACGCGTAGATGGCACCGTTGCTGTGCCATATGCAGCTGTTCTGGGGCGAATGTGAAGATGGGCGAGAGGTGTAGATAGTCGAATGCGCAAAGACTCGCGGCCTTTTGTGCGGTTCTTTCCGTTTGTACTGTACCAAAGCAGTGATAAATCCCCCTCACTTCTGTTCCCCATCTCTTCCCCTCATTTCTCCGCATCAAGTACCACATCCATCTTTAATCCCATTGACAATCTCGAACCCGGACATTTCAATTCCATGGCAAGCGGCACTTCCACACTGGAATTTAAACGATATTCGCCATTTCTTATCCTCTATGAGGCATGAAAGCTATCGCAATCGCTAACGCTAATGCTAACGCCGCGTCTGGTTTCACTTTACGCGAGCGCGGGGCGAGCCGAAGACCCCCGATTGCATCCTCCCGCCGGTTCCAGTTACCAGTCCATACAAATGTCAACACAACTCCCATGGTTCTTTCGCATAATGAGCCGATGCTTACGGGAATATTTGCGCCACAGAAATTTACCCCTCGTAGGCGATAACACGCTGTTACCTACACGATGAATCGCGGGCGTCTCGTGTACCAATGCGACAGGTTCTATCGCGCGGTCGTAATCCGATCACGTACGAAACCACTGCTGATGCTCGACTCCGTACATCTGTCTTAGGCCCGTTTACACCAAAGTAGTTGGACAGATTCAGCTCCCAGTTGGGGGCTACTGAGTGGGCAGAGCAGAGCCGGTGAATATCCTGGCACCTTGGTCAAACGTTCCTCTGCTGAGAGTTTTGCTTAATTAGGATAGATTACGTTCCGACCGCGTACCCGGACCTACCCCGAAAGAAAACATCGGTCAGTAAATCAGCCTCTCGACTATATGTCCAAGCTCTGCATTCCAGAGGTTCGATCGTTGTACGATAACTTTGGAAGACCGAATACAAGTCCGCGGACTTCACGTGGAAGGAGCATGCCGGGCGTAACGCAAGGCTTACATCCTGAAATCAACTTGCCGGGCTGCGCAAGCACAAGCCTGCAATGCTGCGCGTATGCAGTGTAAGCTTCGACTCTTATTCGATTCGAAGCTTAGGCTTACCGATGTTGTTTTGTAAGACTAGTCTCGTTTTGAAGTATTTGAGGGTAATGTACAGTTGCAAAGCAATCACCTTGCAATGCGACCGCTTCAGCATTTCCGGAAGACCGATTTTTTGTTCCAGTGCAGGTTTACGCATAAAACCAGTTTCTTACTGTGGATGCCTGGCGCTCGAGTCGTACGAGGTGGTAAAGAAGTCTACTGTGCAGAATTTAGGGAATTGCGACCGCGGGCTGGACGACCAGCAAATCTGACTAGATGAGTCCTTACTGCCACAATCTATAACATTAAAAATTTACGCCCATGACTAGGATTTAGTCATCCTCTTTTCTTTTCTATTCGGTTTCTAGTCTATACGACAGTCATAAGTCATTGCAGAGGCTCGAAGTTGCCGGTGGCATCCACTGGCGATTGGCGACGGAACCAACCCAGAACAGCAGAGGACCGGGACAAGACTCCATCTGCCGTTTCGAAAACGATCGTACGGAATAAATCAAGACGAGATGGATCGAGCCTCTTCCAGGTAGGTGCCCTGTCCGGGGTAGTGATGTGGGGCAGTGCACTGACTGCGCTACGTAGATCTATTGTCATGCAATGGCCGCTCTCCCCGACGATACACTTTGTCTGTCTTGCGAAGAGCTAGATGGCTCTCTGGTGCGCACGCTAATTGTGATCGACCATGAGCAAAGCATATGACCCTACCGCGCAATGCGTATGGCCGAGTTGAAAGGAAGTCCTGCACAGGGCATCAGCAAATCAAAAACATGCATCCGTCGACATCATCGCAAGTCGATTAAAGAAAGCCCGTTTTGAGTGTGAGTAGAACTATCATATCAATTAAGCATCCTTCCGCCGTGATGCTGCGCCTTACTCAGGCAGAATGAAAGGATTCGGATTGATGGAGACTGCTTGAATCGCAGGCAACTCGATTCCACAGTCGATCTGAGACAACAGCATGGCCTTGATTGAGCTTGATATTATACTGTACCCTGTCAGAAGCGCAGGAACGGTCTTTGTCCATGCGTCATCCGTCCAGTTTCACCTATGGGGCGATGCTCTCGCTTCTTGAAGACGATTTGACAGGTACGCGCATCCCACGTCCAAAGATAACGGTGTTGGTGGCGAAGGGGCCGCCGACAAAGCTACGCCTCTCGTATTCATTTAATCCTCATCCTTCAAGTGCCGATCGGGTGCCATTGACCACATCATGATGGATGATCTTCGTTCCGGGATCTATGGACCAGTGAAAAAAATCCTGCTGCCACTGCCAAGGCATCTACAGCCTGACCGCGGTCCAGCGCTGAAAGAAGGAAAGAATTTGTCTCAACGACTTTGCGGTGCTAGCACGCCAAGTGGAGCGATAGCCTGCTAGTCAGGACGCTAAGTAGTGTTAACCACGAGGCTGAAGCAATCACTTTCCGCTCTGACCCAGTCCCCTTATTTAGCAGGCGTACTAACGGACCCGCCGACCGCAGGGTTCAAAAACCCCTGGCCACCAATATGTGTGCTCCCAAACTTCCTTCGCCGCTCGTTGTTTTTGTTCCCCTTACAGCGTGCTACGCGTCGAAAATACCTCCCCAATGCCTTGGATTTCAACACCATGGGTGTAGACAGCGATCCGGTACACGTGACCGTGGAGGGGTCCCGCCCACCATCTGCTTGGCGCGAGCAGTTTCGCTATTCGAGCATTCCCGATGAGACTCAGGGCAGACAAGGACGATGGGCAGACCTCTCATCTCGAGTCAAACTGCTGGGAAAGACCGAGGAAGGGAGTGAGTGGATTAGAGGCGCGCTGATATGTTCCTGGATTACAGGCACCATCCTAGCCGTCAACATTATCATGCTGCTCGTAGCAACAATCATTGCATACCGTGGCCAATGGAAAACAAACCGAGGTCAATTCCAGATGGCAGAGTTGTATAGTGGACAGTGCTCGCGCTCTAGCCATTGGGCGACAGGTCTACACGTGATCATCAACGTATTGAGCACGATTCTTCTCGGGGCTAGCAACTACGTGATGCAATGCCTGGGGGCACCGTCCCGGACAGACATCGATCGGGCTCATGCTAAATCGCGATGGCTCGACGTCGGCACTTTCAGCTTTCGCAACTTTGCGGTCATGGACCGACGCCGCAAGATCTTATGGCTGCTGCTTTTGATCAGCTCGACGCCAATCCATATGATTTACAACTCCGTCATTTTCTCATCGATTTCGACCCTCGACTATGGAATTTTTATGATACCAGATGATCTGTCGCCGACTGAGACTTTAATTGGCAACGACACTACCAGTCGTGACTCGTTTCTGTCTGAGGTTGGCTCCGAGGCAGATGTCGTTCGAACGCAAATTTTCAACGGGACCTTTGTCAATGCGACGGTGAAGGATTGCACCACCAGATACAATGTCGAGTACAATACGGAGTATGGTACACTGATCTATGTCGCAGGTCGACAACATTTTCACAACACTAGCAGTCTTCAGCTTGGAGGTTTTGAGAGATATGCATCGGTGTATGAGATCATGCAGGGTTTGGACGGCAATCCGCCTCCCAATGCAAGCAATTTGACGCTGACCAGCGAGTACTGGAGTTATCGCGTCTGGAACTATTCGATTCCTGATTTCCTGGATGCGAATGTCTCTTATATCAATCTTGTGGGGCCTGCCTACGAAGACATGGTCTTGAGCGGTAATGCTAGCCTGAGTGCTGACTTGTACACCCTTGCGGAGTACAACTATGCTTACAATCCGTCCTACGAAGCTCTGCGCGCGTACTTGGACACCCCTTCTCACTGGAAGAACAGCTCCTGGGCAGCTGCTGTGACTTTTGAACTGCTAGGTACCGGGTCCATGTCTGATTTCTATACCATCGATCAGACAGGCGCGCGAGAGGTTCCTGTATCACACTGCCTGATTAAAGAGGAGGAGCAACGTTGTCAGTTGTTCTTCAGTCCCCCAATTGCGATTGTCGTCATTGTGTGCAATATCATCAAAGTCGTCTGTATGCTGCTGACTGCCCGGGTCAAGCGCACGGACCTCATGTTAAGAGTAGGGGATGCGCTGGCCTCATTTCTCACCCGGCCCGATCCGACTACCCGTGGCCGATGTCTGCTCTCTCGCTCACAAATGACTCGGGGGCCTCAGGCATGGACCCTCCCTGGCATTGTTATCGGTTCATGGAAAGGATACACGCTACAACGAAGAGCTCCGAGCCCAACCTCACACTCGCTGGACAATCTCTCGTCGACGATTACCACAAAAGACACCAAAATCTACCCCAGCATTCTTCCACCGCGCAAAAGATGGTACCAAGCGGTCAGCTGGCGACGTTGGACTCTGGTTCTTCTCTTGTAGGGCCCTTACCTCTAGATCTCAACAGCTTCGCTGCAAGAACTAACCCTCATTAGCTTCGTCGCTTGCATAGTCACAGCCATCTGGCTAACCACTTACGCCATCAGTCAAACGGAAGGCTTCAGCACGGCCATGAGTCTCGGCTTCGCGCAGACCAGCGCCACCACCATGATCAAGTATATTTCCTCCAACATGATCGCGCTCGTCCTTCTCGCCAACACGCCTCAAATAATCCTCTCCATCCTCTATTTCCTTTCCAATAGTCTTCTGACGTGCATGCTTGTTGCCGAGGAGTGGGACCAGTACGCGCTGCACCGGCGGCCACTGCGGGTCTCTTGGCCCCGCGGCCAGCAGCAGTCATCCTACTACCTCAGCCTCCGGTACCGATACAGCGTTCCGCTGATGATTCTATCCGCGACGCTGCATTGGCTTCTTTCGCAGAGTATCTTCTTCGTCAACATCAAGGCATACGACGTGTACGGCGATGAGGACGAGGGGAACTCGTCGCGGGGGTGCTGTTATTCTCCCCTGGCAATGTTCATCACCATGTGGGTCGGAATCCTGGCTCTGGGGTTACTGATCTCGCTGGGAGCGCGGCGTTTCCAGTCCCACATGCCGCTGGCAACGCACTGTAGCGCGGCGATCAGTGCAGCGTGTCATCCGCCAGAGGGGGACGATAGGGCGGCGGGTAAACCGGTAATGTGGGGGGAGATTCCGCGCGAGCCGGAGACACAGATGACGACGCCGACCCCTGAGTATCCATGGGCAGCGGATAGGGCGGATGGGGATGAGCCGTATGGCCACTGCTCATTCACGTCGTGGGATGTCGTGACGCCGAGTTTGGTGAAGTTGTATTCTTAGTTTTTCCAGGTGTATCTTACAATTGTGCATGGTCATGTATACGAGGTAATGAACTTTTCCTTTGGCTGTTAACGCCAACATATCATACACACGTCTGAACCTACAAGGGCCGTGTTCACTCTGAATCACTGCCGGAATCCAGGCCCCGTCCATTAATCGCTAACAATTCCACCGTGCTGCAGGATTAGCATCGTCCACCCAGACTCGGGGAGAAACTTACAAGACCAGATTCGCATTCCCGGGGATAAACGGCGGGGCGCCCCTAGTCGTCTACATTAGCATCTATGTTTCGGAAGCCTAGTAAGGTCTCAAATGCGTACTTCACCCCGTACCCATAGTGCCTATGCCTATCATCAGCACACCCAGCCCGCAACAGAGGAAAGACGAGACATACGGTCCGAACGTCAGCAGCGCTTTCTCTCCCAGACTCATCCCGAGCACCCCGACCTCCCAGCCTACCATCCCAAATCAGCTTCTTCAAAATTCTCCGGTAGAGATACAGCAGGTGAGGATGAAAGGGCCATAACGTACCCTTAATCACCGTCCCCATCCCGATCTGGAAAGTGAACGGATATCCGCGCTTGATGCTGCTGTCGAACCTGCTCCCCACAGAGTAATCTCGTTAGTGAAACCCTGCTTGCTGCAGGATTATCGACGGTATCTAGTCTACTGTAGAGGCCCCGGTAGCCCCGTAGCGAATGTACGAAGCAAGGCAAAGGGAGACAGCACTCACCGCCTTCCCCTTCCCCACGACCGCGTCGGATCATGCAGATACCCGTGGTAGTGAACGGTGACCATGTCGCCCTTCTGGGGGTAGTCGATCCCGTTCCCCGGGCGGAGGATCTCTTTGAGGAAGTCGATGAAGCCCATTTTTCTTAGATCTCTTGGTTGTATTGAATTCTGCAGGGGAAAGGGTGTGTGGGGTACAAGTCTCTGGTTGGATGTGGGGGTTGGGGTTGTGAGAACTTTACTGGATTTGAGGTGGTTGCGGGTGCGATCGGGAGGCGGTGAAACGGGCGGGAGGATCCGCGGATTATTGTTGGTCCGGCGGGATTACTATCTTGGGAATGTCGGTGGGCAGGTGGATGGTTGTGCGGTTTGCGTGTCTTGATAGTGGGAGCTTTCTATGATTCTAGATAGATTGACGATTTCTAGATTGAAGTAAAATGATAAGGATTTCATTGTCGAGTGTATGTTTGGCTACTTGAGTGGGTGTTTGGGTCCTTGATTTTGCCCGAGTTGGACACAATTGCAAGACTTGGACATATTTATAGGGATCATGACAAAGACAACCTGGGGAAGTTTAGAACATGAAGAGAATTCCAGTTGGGTTCATTATCAAGCTAGCGATTGTCATAGTTGTAGCTGATATTGCCAGCTCGGGGCTTCCCCACAGAGGAGCGCGGGCCGGGCAGTGCCGCCCTCTGAGATCTCCCACCAGGACCCAGTCGATCGGGGTTGGGGTCTTGGGCTAGTTCATGGTTTGTGTTGGTCGGTCCCCCCCCCCCTCTTCTTCATAAAAAACTTCCACCCTCTTTCTCCTTCATCCTTATCCACCCCACCATGCCCTCTCCCACTTCCCCTACCCAACCACCAACCGGTTACATCCACAACCTCACCTCGGACGAGTCCACCAAGCTCCGTCAAACCTGGAGTATCATCCTCTATCTCATCAACAACCACGATGACACCACCGCCGAAAGCACCACCGCCCCAACAGCCGCCGGCCTAAACTCCGCCCTCGCAGCCCACCACCTCCCCTCGCTCGACACCGTCCAACCCATCCTCGACACTCTCGCTGGCTACCCGCTCCCTTCCCTCCGCGCCGGCCTCCTCAGTCTCGCCAGACACGACTCCCCAGATACCCTCCTCCTCCGCTTCCTGCGCGCCCGCAAATGGTCCGTCCCCGCTGCGTCCGCGATGCTCCTGCGCGCGATCCACTTCCGCCACACGCAGGACATCGACGCCGGGGTCCTGGCCGCCACCGAGCTGGACGCCCTGTACGAGGCCACCGCGCAACCGCCGCAGACCCCCTCCATCCCCGGCGCCATCGAGGCGACGACCGTGAAGACCACTGCGACGGACAGTCAGGCGTTCCTGAACCAAATGCGCATGGGGAAGGCGATCGTCCACGGCACGGATCGCCAGGGCCGGCCGGTCCTGCTCGTGCGCGTGCGGTTGCACCAACCCGGACAACAGAGCGAGGCGGTCATCACCCGGTTCATTCTGCATATGATTGAGACGGTGCGCTTGACGTTGGTCGATCCCGTCGAGACGGCGGTATGTTCTCCTCTCTCTCTCTCTCTCTCTCTCTCTCTCTCTCTTATATCCACAGAGTGTGTCATTTGGAAGGGAGGCTGACGTGTTTGGTGTGTAGACGATCCTATTTGACATGACGGGGTTTTCGGTGTCGAATATGGTGAGTTCACCCCTTCTCATCCACAGATAACCGGTGGGGAAATATACTCAAGGGAGAATAGGAATTTGCGCCCGTGCGATTCGTCATCGATTGCTTTCAGGAGAATTACCCGGAGTATTTGGGGACAATGCTGATCCACAACGCTCCGTGGATCTTTTCAGGTGAGGCCCCGCTCCTTGTTTGCAGCTCCTGGATAGGATCGTGCTTGGGCTGATGCAAGTAGGAATCTGGAAAATCGTCAAATCCTGGATGGATCCCGTCATCGTTTCCAAGGTGCACTTCACCAAGTCCCTCGCCGACCTGGAGCAGTTTCTCGTCCCGAACAAGATCCTCAAAGAGATCGGCGGCCCGGAGGCCTGGGAGTATGAGTTTGTGGAGCCCGTGGCGGGCGAGAACGAGCGCATGACCGAAACGGCCACGCGCGACCGACTGCTGGCCGAGCGCGCGGAGCTGGCCTCTAAATTGCTGGAGTTGACGGAGGAGTGGCTGGGCGCGGCGGAGCCGGAGAGTGTGGCGGTGCAGCGGACGGAGGCTATCACGGCCTGGCGCAAGCAGTATTGGGTGTTGGATCCGTTTATTAGAGGAAGGACGTGTCTGGATCGTACGGGGGTGATCCAGGAGGGGGGGAAGATAGACTTTTACCCGGGGGTGGATCAGCTTCGAGATTAATGGGGCTTAGATGTAGCGTTTCTGTGTGCATCGGCTGAGAATCTTCGATTGGGCTGCTTTATGGCAGCCTAGAATAGGTAGTAGGTAGTCATGTCACTCCAGTTCCGCGTTGTGTAACCGGGACGTTCCTTGGATAGCAGGCCGGGTGACATCGGCACGATATTCTAATCCATGGTTCTGGAGTTCAGATTATCAATTCTGGTCATTTATCCTCTTGTCCATGCTTGTCCGTGGTCATATGTTTTGTGTTAACGTCTTAGTCGATTAGAGAGCGCAAGGCTTACGAGAGGTTAAACTGTGGTGAAGAAATGCAATAGAGATACTGGTCCGGGTCACTCTTGAGCAACGCATCCCCGCTCCGGAGCTTCCGAAAGTGCCTTCTTCTGTGGGGTAGTATAGGCAAGACAGCAGAAGGTATAAGCTGCATGAAAACCTCCCTGATGGTCCGGCCATATGTTCGAGCGGATGCACATGGCATCGTGCATGGTATACGGGAATAAACCTTTCCAAGTGTTCTGCACCAGGACCGGCTTCCCGACACAATCGAACCTTGACGGGTCCCACCGCGGGTAGCTGCTGAAAATTTCAAGGTATCTGTCTGTCTTCAGTAGATAAGCTACAACCAGACTGCCCGTACGAAGCGTGGTTAGCTGATTGCGGCTGGCCTGGATGAGTGGATCCTTGAATTCAATAGATCGCCAGGCACGGCCAATCCTAATTTGCTGGCCCCGCCGATCACTCGCGATCGATCGTAAAAGTGACAAATTAGACGAACCATCCCAAGATTTCCCCCTCTCTGGGAACCCTGTCGAGTCAGTTCTCTGCTGACCTCCTGAAGAAGCAATGAAAGATCAGCCGAGTGACACATTTGTCTTGCGCGAAGAACGGAGTGGGACAGGCCCGCCCCATCCCACCACTGCAGCTTTTATTTATTTACCCCTTCCCGGCCCCTCCGCCCTGGAATGTGCGCTGAGCTGCCTTGAGTCTCTCCCATAGTAAACACCACCACCACCACCACCACCACCACCATGGGTTTCTCACCGCCACTCATGGTCTGCCTCTTGTGCTTCCTCGGTCTCAGCGCGGCAGCCACCACTAATTTGAAGTCTTGCATCCTCTCTGCCGTCGACAATGACAGCACGCTCGCCGCCTTCAAGGGCGATCTCCTGTACCAGACCCTCGCTGTGAAAGTTTACAACCTTAACTACCCCGTTACTCCTGCCGCGGTGACCTTCCCGACCTCCAGCGCCCAAGTCTCCGAGATTGTGCAGTGCGCCAACCAACTGGGATACAAGGTGCAAGCCAAGAGTGGAGGTCACAGCTATGCCAACTACGGTATTCCCTGCCCTCCCCTGCCCCTAATTAGCGACAACACTAACCAAACCAAGGACTGGGCGGCACGAACGGCGCCATCGTCGTCGACCTCAAGAACATGAAATCCTTCGCCTACGACGCGACCACTCAGCGCGCCACCGTCGGCGCCGGCATGCTCAACGGCGAACTAGACACCCACCTGGTCTCCGCGGGCAACCGGGCGGTGGCGCACGGCACGTCGCCGCAGATCGGGATCGGGGGCCACGCGACCATCGGGGGGCTGGGCCCGACGGCGCGGCAATGGGGGATGGAGCTGGACCACGTCCTGTCGGCGGAGGTGGTGCTGGCGAACGGAAGCATCGTGCGCGCGTCGGACACCGAAAACCCGGACCTGCTGTTCGCCATCAAGGGGGCGGGGGCCAGCTTCGGCGTGGTGACCGAGTTCGTCCTGCGCACCGAGGCGGCCCCGACCGAGGCGGTGCAGTACACCTACACGTTCAACCTGCTGGGGAGCGCGAGCTCGCGCGCGCAGCTGTTCAGCGACTGGCAGGCGTTCATCACCGAGGAGGACCTCACGCGCAAGCTCGCCAGCATCATCACCATCCTGGCGGGGTCGGTGGTCATCTCCGGCACCTTCTTCGGCTCGCAGGCCGAGTACGATGCCCTGGGCCTGGCGGCCCGGTTCCCCGGCGCGGACGGCAACTCCTCCGCCATCGTGTTCACCGACTGGCTCGGCCTGACCGCCCACTGGGCCGAGCAGAGCATTTTGGATCTGACGGGGGACATCCCCGCGCACTTCTACGCGCGATGTCTGGCCTTCCAGCAGGACACGCAGATCTCCGAGGATGGCGTGCAGCAGCTGTTTGAGTATTTGGACACGGCGAGCACGGGCTCGTTGCTCTGGTTCGTGATCTTCGATCTCGAGGGCGGCGCCATCAACGACGTCCCCAACGATGCGACCGGGTTCGCGCACAGGGATACCCTGTTCTGGATGCAGTCGTACGCGGTGACGCTGGGGCAGGTGTCGCAGACCACGTATGATTTTCTGGACGGCGTGAACGAGATCATCCGGAATAATACGCCAGGGATTGGAGATGGGGTGTATCCGGGTTATGTGGATCCGAGGCTGGAGGATCCGCGGCGGTCGTACTGGGGTGGGAACTTGGAGCGCTTGGGGCGGATTAAGGCGGCGGTGGATCCGGGGGATGTGTTTCATAACCCGCAGGGGGTGCTGCCTGCTTCTTAGGGCTTATTTCTTCAAGCTTTGGGCCAGTGTGCTTAGCAGTGGTACGTGGTATACAGCATTTCGGTAGCAAATATTTACATGAGGCGTCACTCCGCCAGTCAGTTTTATATTGGTCAGTACATTAACGGCCCCTTTCCAGGGAATATCTGGAGAGTTATGATAATAATTAATTAACTTAAGGCTATTGACGAGGAAAAGGTAGGAGGAACATGATCGGTGGTGGAGGACTCCCAGCCGAAGCAAGAGCCTAAGGCCAAACCGGCTGGATCTCTTTACCCTCGGCCTTGTCAATCCTCTCCTCACTGAATGTCAGGCGATAAAATCCGTAGATCGGGTGGTAAAACCTCGGGGGCGGGGCCGCGTCATGCTCAGCCTGGATCACAGCCCCATCTTCTTCGAGATCCATCTCTTCCCGGATCTCGCCCTCGTCGAGCTCGTCTTCCAGGATCTCTCCCTCCTCGAGCTCCACCTCGTTGATTTCTGGTTCCTCATCCTCCATCCTAGCATCCGCCTCAATCTGGACCCCGTTGGTGTCTACCTCCTCTTCCTCTATCTGCCCACCCTCAAGCCCCATCAGCTCCTCCTCCCCCACCTCCTCCACTTTAACCTCCGGTTCAGGTTCTTCAACCACCATCCTCACCCCTTCAAGCCCCATCTCCTCCTCCTCCACCTCCTCCATTTTAATCCCCGGTTCCTTAACCTCAACCTTCATCTTAACCCCCTGACCATCCCCTTTCCCATCTTCCTTCAGATCTTCAATCCCCGGCCCCTCCAAAGAAATCCCATGCACCCGCAAAAGATGCAAGTCCCAGGAGAACTTCCCGTAGAAATGCTGCCCGCACCGCCCGCAGGTCTGCGTCTTGGGCCCGTGGATCACCCGATGATGCCGCCGGAGGTAGGCCAGCGACGAAAACACCCGCTGGCAGTGGGGGCGGGCCCGGCCCAGCGGCGACATGCAGATGTACCGCTCGGGATCCTTGTAGAGGCAGCTGATCGGGCTGCCGGCGTCTGGGCCCTTGCCGGAGGGGCATTTGGCGGGGAGGGTGCGGATCTCGGGCGAGAGGGCAAGGATTTCGGGGGAGGGAGTTGGGGGTTGTTGCTTGGGGGTGCGGGGGGTTCGGGGGGATCTAGGTGGGGATGCGGGGCCGGGGGTTGCGGGGAAGAGCGGG